>JANEHU010001670.1:0-126174 GCA_027563435.1 Nasonovia ribisnigri
ATTTTCATCTACTGTTTCAGTATTTTTAGAATTTTCATTTGTTTGTTTGTCTAGCCGGTGTAAGAGAAATAGAATTATTTGAATGTGTTGACGATTTATCGATGAGTAGTTGATCATTATGTCTTTTCCAAATAGTCCCGTCATCAAGTTCTATGTCATACATGTTGTAACTAATGCATTTGATAATTTTACCCTTTTGCCATTTATTGTTAGTATTCCTATAATCTCTAGCTAATACATTATCGCCTATATTAAAAGATAATGCCCTATTACCACCATTGTTTATTTGTGATATTTGTCGCTCAATAACTACTTCGCTTGTATTTGGCATTAACGCGTCAAATTGTAAACGTGTTGATCGACCTAACATTAGCTGAGCTGGCGTTTCCCGTGTTGTTGAATGCGGTGTATTACGATACATCAAGAGAAATTTTTTTAATTGGGATTATGCAGACGAGCATTTTTTAAAGAAATTTTTTACTGTTTTGACTGCCGATTCAGCACAGCCGTTCGATTCTGGGTGAAATGGTACACCTGTCATATGTCTAATACCTAGATTTTTGCAATATGCTTGAAATTCAAAACCTGTGAAACATTTTGCGCCGTCTGATGTAATTGTTTTTGGAATGCCAAATGGTGCTATAGTTTCTGAAAATTTTTGAATGACAATTTCTGCTGTCATGGAATTTACTTGAAATACTTCTAACCATTTTGTGGTTGCGTCAACTATGACAAAAAAATATTTATTTTGAAATGGTCCGAGAAAATCGCAATGCACTCTAGTCCACGGTTTTTCTGGCCACTTCCAAGGAGATATAATAGATTTTGGTGGGTTTTGCCTAACGTTAATACAATTGTCGCAATTTTGCGTAATATTTTCGATTTCCTTATCCATTCCTGGCCACCAAAAATATGATCTCGCTAAACTTTTCATACTAGAAGAACCCATGTGGCATGAATGAAGTTCGCTTAGTATATTATTTCGAAATTTAGCTGGTATAATAACACGGTAACCCCATAATAGGCATCCTTGTTCCATTGAGATTTGAGTTTTTCGTGAATTATAAGATTTAAGTTCTAATTTGTTAGAAAAATCACTGTTCCATTCTCCTGTTTTGACTGCGTTTAATACCTTGGCGAGAATTGGGTCTCTGCGTGTTTCAATTTTTATTTTAGACCAGTCTAGAGAGAAAGGTGATTGTTCGTGAATAAAATTAAGACTAATACATTCTTCGTTTTGATTATCGATTTTTGATTTTGAAATTTTAATTCGTGATAAAAAATCGACAGTATTATTTTCAGATTTTACATATTTTATTTCGAAATCAAATGATGATAGAACATAGGCCCATCGTTGTAAACGATTAGCAGCGTAGATTGGGATGCCTTTTTTATCGCCAAAAATGTATATTAACGGTTTATGGTCAGTTTCTAATAGGAAATGCCTGCCGTATAAATAGTCGTAAAATTTTGTAACGCCGTAAATAATTGCTAAAGCTTCTTTTTCAATTTGTGGAAATTTACACTCTGACTCAGACAGAACTCTTGATGCATAGGCTATAGGTTTTTCTGTTCGATCTGGGTATACATGCGAAATTACTGCACCTAGAGCATACGATGATGCGTCTACTACGAGTTTTAACGGAAAATTATGATCATAATGTGCTAAAACGGGTTTCGAAATTAAAATTTGTTTAACTCTATTGAATGCTTTGTCACATTCTGGTGTCCAATTCCATTCATTGCCGTTGCGTAAAAGCATGTACAATGGTTTTAAAATATTTGCAGCGTTTGGTATAAATTTTATATAATACGTAACTAAACCTAAAAATGATTTTAGCAATGTTTTATTTTCTGGGACAGTTGCGTTGTTTATAACATCTGTGTGTTTTGTTAGTGTGTGTAAACCATTTTCATCTAACCTGTGACCCAAATATTCAATTGATTTTTGCATAAATTTGCACTTATTCAACTTTACTCTTAAACCTGTATTTGACAATACATTTAGTAATTTTTCTAGACGAGCATTGTGCTCTGTGATAGTAGATCCTGCAACAATTATATCATCTTGGAATATACCTATGCCCTTAAGACCTGCTGTGCAAATTTCCATAGCTTTTTGGAACTCCCCTGCCGATGATTTTATACCAAAAGGGTTACGGGTATAGCTAAATAAACCTTTGTGTGTATTAATAGTGGTATATTTGCGATCAGATTCTTTAATAACCATTTGTTGGTATGCGTCTTTTAAATCTATTTTTGAAAAATATTTTGAACCACTAATATTTGCATACAAATGTTCTATTTTTGGAAGCGGATATTCGGTCCCTTCTAATACTGGATTTATTGTTATTTTAAAATCCCCACAAATTCTAACTGTGCCGTCCAGTTTTAATATTGGTACTATTGGAGTTGCCCATTCACAATGGTCGACGGGAAATAAAATATTACTTTTAACTAAACGCTCTATTTCGGTTTCAACTTTGCTTTTAATGCTAAAGGAATAGACCTTGGTTTGTAAAATGTTTGTACCGCCCCTGCTTTGATGTTTAATGAAATTTCGTATTTGTTAAAAGTACCTACTTCATCTTTAAAAACATTGTTATATTTACTTATAATACTATCGACACTTACGTCATTTTCAATATTAAATAACGTAGAACATTTTATATTTTTTATATCATTTCGACCTATTAGTGGCGGACCACCATTGTCGATTACATAAAGACACATAGTACATTTTTTGTTTTGGTACTGCGAATCGACAAATATTTTTCCCATTGGTTTAATGTCATTGCCGACGTAATCAGATAGTGAAATGTCGTTTTTTTTTAATTCGATGTGACTAAACAGTTGACGATATAATCTTTTTGAAATTACGCTGTGTTGTAAACCGGTGTCAATTTCGAAGTTAACATTGTTATTTTCTACGATTAAATTTACCATAAACGGTTTCACCGCTGTATTTTGGGAATGTTGATCGATTATAGAAAAAAAAAGTATTAGAAAGATCATGATTAACTGTTTCGTCATCATCGTAGTTATTAGATAAAAATTTATTTTGTGTTTTACTATTTTTTGTTTCTTTCTTACCCTTTTTACATACGGTAGACAAATGACCCTTTTCACCGCAATTGTTGCATTGGTAGTCCTTGTATCTACAATCTTTTTGAAGATGGTTGGAATGGCCACAAATCCCGCATTTGGTTTTCTGTTCCTTGGATGCGTTGAAACCCTGCTTGGCTTGAAAGTGTCCATTATTTTTCTTCTAGTACTTCAAATCTGCGCATTCTTCTTTTTTCCAACCACATTTGTCATTCATTGCTGCTTCTTTGGCTGTTGCAATTTCTATTAGAATTGAATACGTTACTCCAACTTTTGAAGCATCTTCTTCTAACAGACGATCTTGGATTGGTCCTGAACCCATACCGACAACGAACATGTCCCGGATGACCGTTGATAGTTCCGACGAAAAACCACATTTTGAAGCAAGATTCTTAACACGTGCACCCCATTGGCACACAGATTCGTCCTGTCTTTGTTTAGCCTGATAAAAGTTATACCTAGCCGCAAAGTAGGACTTAATTGGTTTGAAATACTTGTTTAAACTGTTCATAAGAGTATTATACTCAACATCGTTAGGCGTGCTAGGAACACATAAACTAAAAAGCACTTTATGAATTTCCTCACTGACCGATGACAGTAATATTGCTCTTTTTTGAATGTTGTTTTCGATTGAATTGGCCAAAAAAAAATTTGTTAATTTTGACTCGAAAATTGTAATATCCATACCTGTTTCAAATGTTCCTGGTGACCCAATAACTTGATTGAAGTTCATTATAGACTCAGGCTTTGGAGATGTAATTTTGTATTAGTATGAATACACTTAACACTTGAAACTTCTAAAGCAATAATGATTACGATTAAACTATTGTTATCTTCGTCGCCAATTTGTTGTGTATCATTAATATGAATAATAGCACAAACGTGAATTATAGTCTTTTATTGTCAAACATATAAATCGTAATGACGTACATTAAAATTGTCTACTTGCTAATGACCGATGGACAATCCCCACCGATCGTAATATGATACTTATGATTATTATTATTAATATAAACGTTTAGTATACAATATAAATTATAAATGCTGAATATGCAACAGAACCTAAAGTAATCATTGATAGGTATCTAATAAATATTCTATTTTTCAGCTGTACCACTGATACATGAACGTTTTTATCTAATGTATTGTATGAGATTAAAATTTATAGGTAATTATTTTCATAACTAATTAAATAAAATGAACATACATTATTTATTATTATATAATTGTAATTATATGTTTTCTTTATTATTAAATAAATTTTATTTGCGGACCAGGTCCGACTTTCGCATAAACAAATTACACTCAAACCAATTTCAACCAAAAAATAGGCCAATCGCCCAAACAGGCAAAGATTTTTTGACAGTCAGACTGATTTTGAATGCGCGGTTGCGCGTGAAAAAGGGGTTAAGTCATTAAAATCAAATTTTTCAGGAGTTAAATTAAATATGCAAGATCAGGTATTCAAATTTTAACGTAGTTCATGAAACCATTAAAATCTATAAGTTCTGTACTACAAAATGAATGAGTTTTTGTATTGTTTGAAACTTTTTTTAAGTCCTAATATTATAGGTACCAACTTAAAAAAACTGACTTAACTTTTTTTGCACTCATTTCACAATGTGATTAATCGTGATGAAAAGGTGATGTCCAGTGATGCCAACCTTATAACCCAGGGGGGGTGGCGACCGCCCCTTCTTTTTTGCCGTGGGTGGGGAATAAATGTGTACCGAAAACTTATCGAACCCCTCAAATGTACTAGGTATGTAGACATATAGTCATGTATGATGCAAAAGGTGGTGGGTATCGGGAAATAATTGTTGCCCCCTCCCCTAAATATAGTTTTAGTTCGAAGGTACTAAAACTTCGCTTGATATGTCAATTGAAACATTAAAGTATAAAATAATTACAATACACGGTGTATATTAACTTCTAATAACATGCAAATACAAAATTAACATTAAGTATATTGAGTATAATAGCCTATAATATATAGGCCTTTATATAACAATAAATTATCTAGATAACTATCATAATTAATTTGCAATAAATGTATAATCTTTTATGTATTTAGATAAATTTATCTAGACATTTCCCAACACCATAGTGATTCAATTTTACATAATTGCACTCAAACCATGACTATATTAATGTATTCAATTAAAATGTGTTTGGCCATAATAATATTATTTTTAATGACAACATTATCTATTATATTTTAATATTTTAATAAGCAAACACATTTATCAGTAATTACGGTTGTATATATCTTCAACCGTGGTGGTAATATTGGTACCTATTATTATTTTAAACAGTAGACTTATCTATAACAGTGGTCTATATTATTATGTCCATAAAGATTTATGTCAAACTGAACTCCTCGTGCACCACAATGAGTTCGGTGTCAAAAGATTTATGTCCTTATTGGTGACATAACTTTTGTAGCAGATAAAAATATTGAGTTAATACTAAACGCATATTTAAATAGCACATTCAATAATGCAAAATTACATATCTTTTGACACAATAAACCTACGTAATTTTTATTTCTACATTTTTTGATGTAAATAACTCATTTTACACAAAATGTTGACTTCGCCCCTTTTTCACGCGCAACTATGATTACTAACTAGTGACACTTGAACTAAGCATTCAACCACTTTTCTATATAAAAGCAGACATGTATCAAAGTGTTAAGAATCATCGGTACTCATTAAAATTACAAAACCTACATCCTCCTCCTTAGAATACTACTTCTTCTTCTCAGGATATTTAATTCTGTAAGAATCGCTTGCCTTCGATCTTTCCGAATCTGGATTTAATTTTCCCCAAATTTCACTTCCAGTAATTCTAGATCTTTCTTCACCAAATTTATCAGTTGAAGCGTTGTAAGCCTAAAAGTAAGCCTTGGCCTTCCTCTGTTTCTTCTTTCACGTCGGTTTCAATTTGATTGATGCTCCATGCTCTTTACATTTGTGGCTTCTGCTTTTGTGCCCAAACCACTAGAGTCTTTGGATTTAATTATAGTCTGTCAATATTGGTACTTTCAGGATTTTTCTTAACTCTACGCCAAGTGTTTTTTTTCCTGTCTCACTGCTTAGTATTATAATTATTAATTTATAATGTTAATAATTTATAATCAAGTTGCACAGTTGTGGGCAGTATTGAGACTTATCTAGATAACTATTTAGTTATCTTTTATCTCATCTATATAAATATTTGCGTTTTATCTAAATAGTTATCTAAGATAAAAAAATGCATCGATTTAGATACATTTATCTAGATAAATTCGTCTTTATAAAAAATTAATTTTTTTGATAGTTAATACTTTAAATTTGAACTGTCGAGTGATCTCAGTAAAAAAATTGTATGTTCATAAGGATATTATATAGTAGGTATTATTTATTACTGACCTTTTCGTTAGGGGCCGGACCCGATGCTCAAACATGTCTACATTTTATTGTTATGTTGTGTTGGTGACTCGTCAACAGTAAATTAATGGAAGAATGATTATAAGTTATTTTTAGGAAGAGTAAGCTACTCAGTCAGATTTATATACTGCCTGTTTAATTGTGTTTTCCTAAAAAAGTGATACTGATGACGAGGTTGATGATACGAGTGCTGAAGTTGAAGTTGTTGATGTAACAAAATGAAGTACTAAGTAGTATCTAAGGGCACTCTCAAAAGTTAGACTTTAAAGAAGGTATTAAAAAAAATTATCTTTTTTTTTATCTAGATAAAAATGTATTTATCTTTAATCTTTATCTAGATGGATTTGAATTTAGTTATCTTTTATCATCTAGATACATTTTCATCATATTATCTTCATCTTTATCTAGATAAAAAAGTACTTATCTAATCCCAACACTGGTTGTGGGTGATATTTTACACCCGTAAGTTACCAAAGATCTTTTAGCCATGTATAGCCTAACTTTGTCCTAGTAAAGAACATATTTGGTTTGAAATATTATATTAGAACGAAATATGCCCTCTATGCCTTGCAGAATCTAGTCGTAATTGCTAGTGATAGTTGATCATAGATACTTGAACTGCTTGTCCTTGAAGATACAACCTCCAACTTGCTATAACTTCCATAATATATTTCTCCTCATTTGGAAGTAGCTCCCATCACTTTTCTTTTTTCTTGGTTTATTTTCAGACCAACTGATAGAGCCTTTTCTATGAATATTATTGTATTTTGTACTACTATTTCCTTGCTATCTTCTCTCGGCTGCTTTAGGTATCTGCAAAATCCCTTATATTAATTCGTTTGGCACCAACACACTAGTCCCTAACTTATTATATTGGACACCACTCTTTCCAAAGCTATATTAAATAATAGCGATAAGAGCGTATTCCTTTGTTTTAGACCTGTTATGATTTCAAATTATTCAAATAGAGTTTGGCCCACTCTTAGGCGGTAATTTGTACATTTTTATAAAGTATATTTTTATAAGGGAAATTGGTTTCCTCGGGAAACCAAATACGTACATGATTTTCTACAGGCTATCCTGGTGATCCTATAATACGCCTTCTTAAACTCAACAATGACTTTCCACATGTATTGCCTACTTCCCTAACCTCATACCCCCTTTTAAATTAGTAAATTGTCGACTTCTCTTTTCGAAAGTTACATTTGATATTGGCACTCCTATGCTTTTATCTTAAGGTTTTATCTTAGTAGTTCTTGGCGTCTTAAGAGGATTTACAAAAATACTTTATTTGCAGTATTTAACAATGTTATTCCTTTTTAATTATAACAGTTAAGCTTATCCCCTTCAATATACAAGCATAACTATGGTTGTATTCGATTCTTGTGGGAATTCTTATTATTCTTATCATCTGCTATACAAATTTCATGGATTATTTTAATATTTCTTTACCTACATACTTTCATTAATGTGTTATCCACATTTTGCTCAGTAATGTACCCATTCCATTGTGGTATTGGTGATTCTAGTTCAGTAGATGGCTGTACAGATTATGTGCAGAGTGACCGAGAACTACCAAATCTATGGTTACATGATTATGTCTTGGTTAAAAAGTAAACTGTAACCAATTCAATTCAATTCTGTGCTTTTCTAAATACATTAAAATTATTAAGCAAACAATTATTTTCAATTTTCAATTAAATAAATATATTTATATACTTGTGTTAAGGATATATTCCAATGAATAAATCAACATGGGCTCAATTATTAATTGGATTTAAAAAATCTTCAAGTAAGTCTGGATACAAAAACGATATAAATATATAATTTATATGAAATAAAGTTTTGGTTCAACAAATATATTTATTGCATGGAATTAACATTACATAAATTTCAAAAAAAAATAAATTTGTTATACTAAAATAGAGTTTGATCATAGCTTGTAACACCGTTCACGGATAAACAATATTCCAATGAACTCCAATAAAATATGATTCCATGAAAATTAAGTAGGTAGTCAAGGGCAAGGATCTTCCCCACGTGTTATACATGGGGCATATTAACAATTCATAGGACTGTCGACGACTGACGCGTGTCTGGTCCCTTGAACCAATATACAACAGCGGTTCCTAACCTGAAGTAAATTATCAAGGGGTACGAGAAAAAAATGGGTATAATTTGTTTTGTTTAAAATTATTCGTTTCGGAAATATACAATGTATGTTATTAAAAATGAACAATTTTGTAGCACAAATAAAACTTAACAATTAGCTTATATTATAGATATGGAGTACAGAATGTATATTATAGAACATATATATTGTGTATAATTATATAATATAATAGGTGGCGGTGATGCTGTGCATTGAACTTTATCCGGTCGGGTGGCTAGGATATAATAATATTATTGTCACACATTCCTATACCTAGTAAACCCATACATATATAGAACAACTATACATAAATGTATTTTTCTTCTTCTTCTTCTTCTTCTTCTTCTTCTAGCTTTAGGGGCTATTGCTTCAAAACAAACTGCCTTCCAATTGTCTTTATCCAGAGTTAATTCATTAATATTGTTTATCCCTAGTTGTCTTAGTTCCTTTTTGCTTTGGTCAATCCATCTCTGTTTCGGTCTTCCAGTTGGTCTCCTTCCATGGGGGGGGGGGGGGGTAGGTTAGGTATTCCCGCTATTATATTTGGTTTTCCTAATAATTTCAGTAGTTCCCTGTTAGAACTAATTTCGTATGAGTTTTGTCCACTTTTTTTCAAGAGTTCGGCTATGATTGAGCTTTATTATTTTTAAGTACTTTAATGGATATTTTTCATCCCTCCTGACTTGGTATTTTATCTTCTGATTCTGCGGTTAGATATGTTATTCTCTCTTCCGTGGTATTCACTGGCTTCCCTAATATATCTTTAAATACTTCCCTAAATTCGTCAGCAATCATATTTTCTTCTGTTATAACTTTATAAGTGTGTCATTGCTGTCCTTCATTATCATTGTTCTAGGTTTACGCTTTCTAGACTTGCTTTGTTCCAGTATTTTATCGCTTTCTTACATTTATCATTGAATCATTTATTCAGTTTTATCTTGGGTTCCAGCCCAATAGTTTCTTCCGCTGTTGTTTTAATATTGGTTTTTAGGTTTTCCCATTTTTTTAATGTCTTGTGTCTGCTCTACAGTGTTTAACTTAGAAACCTTGCTACCAATGTTTGTTTGTAATTTCTTATAATTCTCTTATCTTTCATGCTCTCTACATTCAATCTTCCTATGTCTCTGGGCTTTTGTTATGTGGGCACACTGTGAAAATTGTTATCATATATCCTAGTATTATCATTATTAAATAATTTAGCTATCGAACGTCCTATCCGTTCTTATTTCTCTTTTAATTGTTCATAATATATACAAATGTAATTAATACAATATATTAATATTCATAATAATGAATATCATTACAGTATTATGCTTTTATATGTATTTAAATAAAACCTACAACTACAAATTACAACAGCTTTTGATTCCATTGTCTTCGACATTTTATTCGTTACATTGTTTTAACTAATAAGTGGTCTGAGTGAGATCCCACTGTTCTGTGGCTTCTAATGTTCTAAACCCAATGTTATATTATGTTATACTACGTGGTCAATCTGGATTTTTGTAGTTCCGTTTGGTGACGTCTATTCTTATTTGTGAATGTTCTTATGTGGGAAAAACGTACTGATAATCAGCATACCTTTAGATATTGCAAACCCGAATTGAATCCCATTGTCGTTGGATATCTGATGTAGAATTTCTTGGCAAATAATAGGTTTAAAAACTCTCTCTTTTCGAATTTTCACATCGAAGTCTCTAATTACGATTTTTGTATTCTATTCAGTATGCATTTGTATATTATATCCAACTCGCTATAGAATTTTTCCTTAATTATATTTCTTCTGTTAGTAGTAATGCTATGTTTAACCACTTACATTCGATTTGTATGTAGCAGAGTCTGTTTTTGTACGCTTTGAATTTCTTGACATAGCAATCTCCTTCTTTCAATTGAAGTCGATCGCCATTTACATAGAGGGCAACGTTTACAAACACAGTTTATAATATGTACGTATATATAACTTAATACGGCACACGCGCTTAGTGTAACACCATTTCGTAAATGATAACCACTTGTGTGTTTAGTACGTAAAAGGTCGATTTATTTTTATATAATGATTGTTATCATAAGAGTGACAACTTTTACAAAATAACTTACCATCTAATTTGTAAACACCACGAATAATATTAATTACCAAATGCTTTGGAAAACATTGGAACTCAGGAAACAAAAAAATTGATTAGTATCAGTGGACTTAAAAGGAGCAAGGACGGCCGGGTTCGAAAAACAACTTTGGTGGCCACTAAGACCACCTGGACAGTAAAATCCATAAAATTCACAAAATCCGTTTTCCTAATTCACACGTGACACCCCAGCCCCCCCCCCTACACGAAAAACTCGGAATTGCAAAATCGTTGCTAGACCAATATTTAGCATGTATTTGAGCAGTTTGTCCCCCAACTATATCGTCGTCCGTTTGTTCTCAATATCCGTTTTCCTAATTCACACATGTCCCTGCCCGACCACTCCACTACACAAAATACTTGCAATTGCAAAAGTGTTTGCACGTATATTTGCATAACTATCATATCATATTCCTAAAGCGGAATTACATTTTTTATTAATTTAATATATTTTTTCTACCTAATTAGGTACTATCACAAATTAGTATACGTAAGTAGTTTGCTATCTTAAAATACTCATAACTAGTTTTAAAATTAAAATATAATAAAACGCCTACGATGCCCTAAAAATAATAAATTAAAATAAATAATTAACATTATTTATAAGAAAAAAAAATAGTAAATTAATAAAATAATGTATATTAATAATTTTTAAAAAAATAATATTTAAAAAAAAAGTTAGTAAAAATGATTCATATAATTAATTATGAATAAAATTAATGTATATTTATAATTAATAAAAATATAGTATTTAAAAATAATTAATACAATTATATAAAGGTATGTATAAAAAAATGAATTTAAAAAATATTTAAAAAATTAATAATTAATTAAAATAACTAATTAAAATAATATCCATACAATATGTAGATAGCCTAGGCTAGTAGGCTAGGAACATCTTATGAAAACTTAATTAAAAAAAAAAAAATTAAGATTATTTTAAAAAAAGGAGGTCAAGTGGCTGTCGCTCTGCTGTACAGTAGGTAACAAGTAGAAAAAAAAATTAAAAAAATTGAAAATTGAAATGGTCCGTAAGAAGCTCAAAAACAGTCAAAATATATTCAAAATTAGATGGTGTATAGAAAATGCTAATCTACACATTCAGTGAAATTTTCATGCATCTACAGTTATTAGTTTTTGAATTGCAACAAAATAGGAAAATCGCTACATAAGAAATCGAATGAATATCTAATCTTGTAAAAATTTGAACTTAAAATGGTTGTTCAGTAAATACTGAACGTCTGTTATTTATTATCTATAAAACCAATTATTATTATTATTATTATTATTTTATGGTAACCAAGTTGATTATTATTATTGTTATAATGTGTATTATTATGATAGTCGCTTATCGGACGATACCGTTTTTTTTTGTCTTTATAGAATTATATGTATATTATTATGAAAACAGTCGTATTCCATGTGTGTACACGTACGTGCACCATAATTATGTATCCATGTTGTTTTTTGGTATTATATTATTATTATATTTTTTATTATTGTAAATGAAACAAGTCCACTACATAGAGTAAAAGTTATTTATCAATTATTTCAATTCTGGCTCATCAGTAAAGCACATCAGCCCAGAAACTCAAACAATGCTCATAAAAATGTATTTTGACTTGCTTATAAACATTTTTTTATTGATAAAATTAGGCAAACTTCTGAGGAATCTTGTATTACATTTTCAAACCTTAGATTTAAAAAGAAAATTTTTTATGAATTTCTAACTCAAAATAAATTGCACATTTTCGTCATTTTTACGTACTTTGTCAAAATTTGAACGTTGATTACCTATAAAAAAAAATTGTGACTTCAGATTTTTAATATTTTTTATCTGCCTTTGAAACTATATATTAGAAGCCTACTATTAAATTTTCAAGATTTTTTACCCAACAAATAAAATTTTATTGACGTTTATAGAAAAAAAAACTCAAAAAATTGGAAACTGAAAATGTCCATTAACAGCTCAAAATAAGTCAGAATATTTTGAAAATGGTATAATGTGTGGAAAATTCTTATATAAACATTCGGTCAAAATTTCATGTATCTACCGTCATTTCTTTTAGAGTTATACCAAAAACCAAAATCGATTTTGTCGAAAATTGGTTTTCCGTAAAAATTCCCGTTTTCCCTTAATTTTTCATTTGTTTTTCACGGTGCTCATGAAAACTACTGGGAAATTTTAACTTTTGACCCCCGAAAGTACCAACTAGATTTACTTTCCTATCAGAAAAGGTATTATTGAAGAAAATATTTTCTATCACCATAGCCGGTTAGGTTAGGTTAGGACGAATCGCCGCCATTTTATAAAATATAGAACCTTAAGTCCGCAACACACATTTTTTTCTCAGCCCAATACATTTTTTTTTCGATACCATAACTCCGCAAAAAATATTTTTTAAATTATAAGTCATATAGTACGCATATAAAAAATAATTATAATAAATAATGTAATAATTTTAAAAATATATTTTATGTAAAACTGCTTAAGAGTTAATTCATATAAAAAATGTTTAAATACGATAAACATTTTAATGGGAAAAAAATGGTTGTCATACAACACATAGTAATGAATAATAAATAATAAATTCATACATTGTTAAACGAGGCTAAACATTTTACATATTCATACCTGTCAATTTTATTTTCATTACATAATTTAATTGGTTAATTTATAAAATATGGTAACACTATACATAATACATATATTACTTTTAAATATTTAAATATTGTATCATTTAAAAATTTTAGTTGATTTGAATATTAATACACAATTTTTAATTTGTACCTAATACCAAAGTTCATTTTAGGTATAATTCATTTAATTTTGTGTTATTGATTTTTACTTAAGTCGTTTGTAACAATTGTATGCATGCTGACTTTTGGTGTTTAAAATATTTTTAGAATGCGGAGCTAAGAAGCATCCGTTACTATTACACCAATATCAAATAATACAGATTGATAAGGAGAAAATACCTAATCAATTGTTACAAAAAAAAAACTCTAAAATTGAGAAATACAATAATTATAAATTATAATTATACTTTGTAAATAGTTAATACATATTGTATATTTGTCAAGTGATCATGAGGGGAGGGGTTTGAACTCCCTACCCCCCCCCCTGAGCACGCCACTGTTCGTCCAAAAGCACTGACCTGGCATGTCTACTTGGTGCAGGGGGAGCGTTTGACCTTCAACGTCACCGCCGACTACTGTTCTTATTTTAAATAAAGTATAGTAAGACTTAAGAGAAGTTTATTCGTAATTTGTTAAATTCGTTTAAACTTTTAAGAAATATTCATGAATCATAATATAATACGTTAATTACATATTTACGCTGTAACTATGCCCAACCTCATGTGTCCTATACCACTACACATTCACAGAAGTGTGGAACAACAAGTCCAGCGTAACTCATCACGTTCACCGCGAGAACCTACCTTTCTCCATTTATTAGTACAAGTTCTATGCATCTTAAGTCAATAAAATAGTACATATTATCAGTTTGACAGTTTCAATAATTATTAATTATTATACTTTCAGTTTCCAAGCTCCATTCACCAAAAACAGTTATTATAATTCAGATGGCTAAAATAATTACCTGTTGTCATATTATATCATAAGCTTATAATATTTTTGAAAATGTATTCTTAGAACCAAAGTAACTGGATTATTAGGTCTGATCAATAAAATATTTAAATTTAAATTATATTTATTTATTTAAATTCTGTTTAAAATGTTTTAATTAATGACTGTAGACAACTATTATTTTTCAATTATAAATAAAAACACATTAACTAATCAATTAATTACGATTTTACTTTATTTTAATTTTAATACTTTATGTGGTTTAGTAACCAAACAGCATGGGTACTTGAATCAAACGACCATTAAGTATTGGTACATAGGTAGTTCATGTAATAATAAAATATGGGCATATGGCAGTGCTGAAACTATGAAAACTGTAACCAGAAATCTATTAGTGTGTGGGGCGGTCACTGGGCACTGGACAGTCAAATGGCGTGCCCATGATATTTGAATACTGAATAGGGGGTATAAACAAAGTAAATAAGAATTTGAAATCCATTAACTTATACTAAGTCATTATTACTATATACGGAATAGTAATAACGTCTACAAATAATTGACAATAAGCAAAATTTTTCTAACCCCCAGATGTGTAAAATGTCTGCTTATTCCATTGACGAGTGTACCTTATTATTACACCTATTATTATATAATAATAACCCTAGAAATGACACTTTTAATGATGTACCTTCCTACAGAAAAAATTAATTTAATTTTTTCGAGGTAGAACTTTGATTATGAATTGGAAAACATGAATGACATAAACTATAGTCTATTATCTCTAAAAAATATAAGAACAAATATATAACTGAAAATGGGGGGTATTCTATTTTTTCTTCGGGTGTAAAAATCCCTAGATCCGGTCCTGTACTCCTGTCTATTGTGTTGAATCCAGTGGCTTTTCACATTCAACTTGAATCATCTCTATATATAAAAAGGGCGGGTAAGTGTATGTCGCTCTGCTGTACAGTAGGTTACAAGTGAGTCACTGTAATGGATTGTGTTAGATTTTAATCCAATGATATAATATCATTGAATAAGAAAAACGATTCTGAGCGAAGACGGTCAGTCAGTCTATAATATCTTACTAAGTCTAAATGTATTTGATGATATTATTGTGAATAAAGTAATTAATTTTAGTATTATAGGCATTAGTATTTACTATAATAGTTGGTTAAATTCATTTTTCTCAAAAAAATTATATTTTAAAATGCCATTGCGTGTATATAAAATATAACAATATACCTATTCTAAAAGTTTCATATACCAACAAATAATATTTTTAAATTATATCAAAATAACTAAAATCATTATTCTTGGTTTAAATATGAAATTTTGTCTAAATTTGAAATTAAAATGTCTGTAAAAAATAAATGTGTTGATATATTTTTTAGATTTTTTGGTTACAGTATGATTTATTTATGAGAATTTTTGTTTTAAATTTTCAACACTTAGTTATAAAAACTGAACATTTTATAATTTTTTAATTACAATGATTTATAATTTTCGAGATTTTGACAAATTTTGTCAAAATTCGAACTTTAAATGTTTATAAAAAAAATCGTGCCTATGTATTTTTAAAATTGTTGTAACAATATATAAGAAAGCTTGTATTAAATTTTCAGACTTTTTGGCCCACCAAATAAAATTTTATTGACAATTATAAAAAAAAAAACTAAAAAAATTGAAAACTAAAAATGTCTGTAAACAGCTCAAAACAAATCAAAATATTTTCAAAATTGAATGGTGTATAGAAAATGAGAATATAAACATTTAGTGAAATTTTCATGCATCTACAATTATTCGTTTTTGAATTACAACCAAATAAGAAAAACGCTACATGAGAAATCGAGTGAATATTCTATGTTGTAAAATTATGAACTTAAAACACTCATAAAAATTTATTTTTAATTGCTTTTAGATATTTTATTTTTGATAAAAGTAGAAAAACTTACGTTAAATCTTGTGTTAAAATTTAAAACCTTAGATTTAAAAAAAAAAATTTTTATGAATTTTTAACTCTAAATAATTTTCAAATTTTCGTCATTTTTACGTATTTTGTCAAAATTTCAACTTTGAATGCTTAGAAAAAAAAATTGTGACTACAGATTTTTAATATTTTTCATGTGCCTTTGAAACAATATATTAGGAGCATTCTATTAAATTTTCAAGAATTTTTAACGAATAAATAAAATGTTATTGATTTTTAAAAAAAAAAAACCAAAAAGATTGGAAATTTAAAATGTCTGTAAACAGCTCAAAATAAGTCAAAATATTTTGAAAACGATATGGTATATAGAAACTGCTTATATAAACATTCAGTAAAAATTCATGTATTTACCGTCATTTTTTTTAGACTTACACCAAAAACCAAAATCGATTTTATCGAAAATCAATGTTGCGTAAAAATTCCCGTTTTTTCCTTAATTTTCCATTTGTTTTTCACGGTACTTTTGAAAACTACTGGAAAATGTTTACTTTTGACCCCCCAAAGTACTAACTAGATTCACTTTCCTATCAGAAAAGGTACTATTGAAGAAAATCCAAGCACTTTTACTGTCCCAAAACGTGATAACAGACACAAAAATAAAAAAATAAAAATAAAAAAACACACATCATTGTAAAACCAATACATTCATCGCTCCGCTCAGAATCTAAAATTAATCCCTATTCTTTTGGTCACGGCATCACGCATGAACAGCTGGACCGATTTCACTAATTCTGTTTTGGCTGTGTTCGTAATTGTCAGGAAAAGGTTGTTATGAACAAAAGTTTTAGGAAAATCCACCGGAAAAGTAGGAAAATTCCGGATGTCAAAAGAACAATAGTGGCGCCATCTGTCTAACAAGAAAATAAGCTAAATAACTATACATTTTTGTTTATTGTAAGATTGCTATTGGTTATTATTAAATTGAATGTTTGTGTGTGTATAATATAGGTACACTGTATATCATTTAACCAAATTAAACTAACCAAATTTGAAGGGCCCCTTACCACCCATTCCATATTGTGTGTTGTGAACCCCTGTCTGTAGGCTATACGCAGTATAAGATATAGTAATAATATAATATAGTATATAGTGTGTAAGCATATTAACATGTGAACCGATAGTCACACGGTCTTGGGAAAATCGCTGTGTGGACAGTTTTGAGCCCGAGCGAGCCCCTACCGTGTCTCGCTGTCTGTGTAATATTTAGTGTAGTACTGGCAGACCATCAAGCAGAGCACTGTTATTTTCTTAAGTCTAATAATTAATCTGTGCAACTAAATTTCTTTTAAAATTGATTATATTAATAAAGTATTAGTGGTAACTCAAACACCACGTATTTATTACTAACGAACAAACTCGGTTGTGGAGACGTCCATAACATGTGCTACCATAAATAAAAGATTTTTTTAATAAGATTTAGTAACTATAGTCTATAACCTATTTAAGGAGGCCGCAGCAGACGTAGTTTTCATACCTTTTGGACTAATAAGTCATCGATAGTTATATCAGTCGATAAGTTGTCGGTCAGTGATAATAATAATACTATAATTCAATGATATTATCAATGGTAATAATGTTTATAAACAATAAAAACCATTTACCAAAAACTAGTAAACATTAATTGCAACATTTTGCAGCTGCAGCAGCTGTATGCCTGTTTTCCTAATGAACCGGAAAATCCATTGGGCCCAGAAGTTTTTCCGTCTAGGTGTTGAAACAAATGACGTAATGGAAGCTCGTTAGCATGAAGTTGACAAATAAACCACTGGATTGGTTTTTTTAAATGTTTTTCTATTTGCCGAATAACTCCTGTCTTAAAACCCGTGTTTAAAACTGTACCATCACAGCCAATCGCAACAATTTCTGAAGTAACAATATTATTTGTTTCCAAAAAATTAATAATACTATTTTTAATGTGTAAGGCAGATCCGTTAGTTGGTGTTGCGTGACCTATGTATTTAGATCCTGGTTCTTGAATAAGCGATATATGTTCTTCAGTTATTATTTGCCTGTAATATTTAGTTCCTTCCTTATGGTTTACCATAGTCTTATCTTTTCGCCCATCGAAGTATAGTCCCAGTATTTTTTTATTTTTTACTTTCTGTAGATCTAAACGTTTGCTTTCCCTTGCTCTGCGAACTTTCATTCTATCTATTACATTTTTTTTAGTATCAATCGAAATAATACCAACATCTTGAAGTATTGCACTTGCAATAGTGGCAGCAGATCTGTCCGATATTCCAGTTCGATCACAGGCCATTGCTAAAGCTGGTAACTTAAGTCTCATCTGTGAGATTTTTATACTAGGTGACGTCGACGTATTCAAAACAGATCTAAAATCTTCGTCGGAATCATCAATTTCGGTACTGATTTCATCTGAATCGAAATTAATCTCGTCAACTACTGACAGACTTTTTTTTTCAATTCGCTTTGCATCGGTTTCTTTTCTCATTATTTTTTTTTGGAGCTTTTTAGTAGTTGAAATATCAATTGATGTCATAATCATTTTTCTCGTTTTTCTTTGATCTATAATAAATGCCTGCTCGACAATTGGTACTTTTCTAGATTTTTCACAATTACATATACTAAACTCAACACATTTACATGCCGCAATATCAAAAAGACTGTTTTTTGATTCATTTTGGAAATTTTCTATTTTTTTTTTAAAATTATCATTATTTATTCTACTCTTTGCCGACTTCAGTATATTACGATATTTATCATGGTACGTTTTTATCATTTGCAACACACGTGTATGAGATACTATTGGAATTGATGCTTTTAGCCATACCTTTTCTATATCAACCGCTACAATTTCTGCAATTGAACTTACACTAGGTTCTTTAGAGGTAATTTCTGGTTTTAGTTTATGTTTCACAAACAGATAATATTGCATAACATCTTCAAAAGTTGGAAGTACATTGTTACCAAGTTCTTTAGCATCTCCAAAAATTAAACATTTTAATTTATTTCTGGTCAAAACACAAGTCATTTTGAACGAATATTTAACGAACAAACTCAAACACTATAAACTTTACACGACTGTCGACTAGTGACTACGTACGAATATACATCGGTACTAAATGTAAAATCGAGTTTGTCTATTCAACTAATGCTGAAAACTAAGATAAGATAAGATAGGACAACTTCTAATAGAATAACCCAATAAAATCAGCAAAATAATTGTACTATATTTAAAATGTCTTGCGGCACTTCTTAATCTCATCCTAGGCATATTAAAATTTATATATAGCGTATAGGGACCAAAACACATATTTCCCCAACTATTAGAAAGTTAATATTTAAGATTCATTTTTTCGATCCACCCTAATGCCTGTATAGAAATATTGGGCGTATATCGATTGCGCCGAAATTAACTTTTTACCTGTAAAAAATCTATCGATTGCGCCGCGTATCAACTCCACCGAACTTTTTTACATATTGATTCCGCCGACTATCGATTACGCTGAACTTTTTTACATTATACAATAATAACAACATGTAAAAGGCTATGTTTACATTTATGTTAATGCTATTTTATGATATAAAATATATTTTATTTCATTAGTAGGTACACACTATAACTATTACTGTAATTTGTAGTTAACTCGTAACAAAATAAGTTGAAGTAGAATAATACATGAACAATGAGCATATAAATTGAACTTTAAACTGTTCAACTGTACCTAACATAATATTATAGGTACACAGCTGCTATATTTATTCCAGCGGAAATCGCGTATTATCGCAACGGACAACGGTTTTTATATCTTTATCAATATACCTAATCTATAAAAGGTTTACGAAATTTTTACGGTTTTTGACGACATTGTATATTTTTATTACTTTAATTATCATTTTTTTACCATACCGTGTGTTATATACAATACCTATATATTTTAATCATGAATTATATCATTTTATTATTTTAATACATAATATTATTATCCGTTATGGACGACAATGTTTGAATTGTTTTTTGAAATGTTTTTATTTAAATAAAACTTACTTTATACTATTATGGCATACTAAGTGTACCCTAACCTATACTGTTAATTAAAAAAAAAATTGTTTAATAAACAGTCGGCGAAATCAACTAATATAAATAAATAACCGGCGGAATCGATAGCCGGCGGAATTGAAATTAAAACGGTGGAGTCGATAAAACTATAAAACCCCGAAATATTGTGTTATCACTTATCATTCCAAATATTTCATTTGTGTAATGTGATTACCTATTTACAAGTATCCAGTATCCACTACAAATTTATCTTCTATTGTTCCATTGTATACTTCATTAATTTGCATTTATTAATGATGTAAGAAATAATTTTCAAAACTATAAAAAGGAATCCATTAATTTAAATGTATTGCCTGATTATACATCAAAAAGAAAAAACAACATACTAGAAGAAAGTGTTTAGATGATCCAAATAATCCAGGTATAATTTTATCTGCCGAAGAAAATTTCATTTACAACACTCATTATGTAATATGTGATAAATTAATTACTGAATTGAGAAAAAGAAACAATGCTTATGAAGAATTAGAAAAAAAATTTGGTTTTCTCTTTGAAGATATGGACAGATCAGAAATACAAACATTTTCTAAAAATATATTGGATACATATTCAGATGATTTAGATTCTGATAATTTTGAATGTGAACTGATTCAGTTTCAAGAGTTGAAAAAGTTATTTCTTGGTAATAATTTTTTTCAAGATCCCCATTATTGTTTGAAATATATTCAAAGAATGAATATCCGCCATACTTTTCCCAACTTGGTCATTATATTACAAATATATTTATCAATGCCGTGCACGAACTGTAGTAGTGAACGTTCATTCTCTGTACTCAAACGTATAAAGAATCGAATGCGCTCTACTTTAACACAAGAAAAAAATGGACTCTTTATCATTACTGGCAATCAACCATGATGTTACTAAACAGTTAACATTTGAAGACGTAATTGCTGAATTTGCAAAAAAAAAACAAGAAAAAAATGTCTATTATAATTAAATAAATGAATTTAACTTCTTATTGTTAAATATGTACCTATTATTATGTTTTTAATTTTTTATTAAAAAAGCGCCCCAAAGTTTATAGTGCATAGAGCCTCTATTTCACTAAATCAGGGCCTGGTAGAACAATCAGAAGTTATCCGACCCACGCCGGGTAATTCAGCAATTAATGCCCATAAAATGCTGCAAATCCAATCAATTTTTCATTAAAACGACCTTAGCGACTGACAAAAATTAAGGTACTTCTAGTGTTTGATTTTGAAAAATGTAAAGGTTTTTGATTTGATAAAGAGGTTTACTTTGAATCAGTCGGAGCATATACTCAATATTTATAATAGATTTTATATATTTAATAAAAAAAATTGATTACATTTATAATGTTTATTCCCGTCAAGAATTTGATAAAATTGAAAAAGTGGTAAGGCTGATTCATAGTAATCTTATTTATGCATTCCAACATCTTTACATATCTTTAAATCGAACCTTCGGATGTACTTAAATAGTTATCAGGCTTATAGGACCTTCATGTCCATAAATTGATATCGAATATTTTGATCTAATGATTAAATTACATATGCATGCAGGTGCATAATATGTATGATTGCGTCTACGTTTCCGGTGATAACTTCTCTCCCCTTGTTCCGATTAGGTCGTGGGTGGTGTCTATGGATGGGTATTTTTATCCCCTATCCGATGATCACACCATTGACCTCGTTACTTGTTGTCTTTTTCGTCCTTTTCCTCCTTTCCTATCTTTTAGTCTGGTACTTTTTGTTTTAAGTTAGTCGCAATATTTTCCTCTTTCGGTGAATTTGGTAATACCTCTGGATGGGCGCATGTAAATGGTAAATTCCGCCCAAAATAAACTACAGGTAAAATAAGGTACATGTAAATTCCGCCCGAAAAAATGTATAAGTAAGAAGTTCGTATTACTTAATGAAGTTTAAAAGTTGAAAGTTACTTTTTTTGTATTTTTCAATCAAACCCGTACAGGTATAATAGGTTTATAAAGAATATTACATTTATTACCTACTTACTGTTAATAAACAAATTTCTGAATGTGTCTTATTAGTATAGATTAATCAATATAATTTATAAGTAGGTATTTAAATAAATATATATTTCACATATTAAGTCAATAATTACAACATAAATCATGTAGGTATAATCGTAAGAATAGTAATAATTATAAAAGTGAATATAATAATCATAATCAATAATTAGCACCATATATATATATAAGTCATGAGTAGTATATATATACCATTCCTGGCTCAGTGCATTATATCATCAGTAAAAGATCAAAAAGAAAACAATGTGCAAAAAGATCACAAAACTAAATGCAATAATAATTAAAATATTTTTCATAAAACTAAATTCAATAATAATTAAAATATTTTTTCATAAAACTAAATGCAATAATTATTCAAAATCAATCAAATGCATTGTTTTTCCATTATAAAAGTAATTTTATATAAAAACCTCGAAATGTTAAAACATACATCAAAGCGTTATAACGTAAGATGTTTTTATGTTAGCACGTTGGATGTTCGATTTTATAATGTTGAATATTTACCTATAATAGTAATAATATGCATATTTTTTTGATATCTAAAATCATGGACGGAAAAACCGTCCATGATTTTAGATATCAAAAAAAGCATAAGACGTTTTTACGTTCGATGTTTTTACGTTAGCATGTTAATATTTTATGCACTTTTACGTGTTTTTAATTATAATAATAATAATAATAATAATATAAATATTTATATATATAACATTTGTGTAGCTAGACCGATTATTTTTTAACATCCGGTATTGAATATCTTATCATATATATATATATATATATATATATATATATATATATGTATAATTTATATTATGATGTTTTTTTTTTTATCGAATTATTTAAATAGTGTTTAAATATTCATATTATATGTCCCTGTGTTTTAGCCAGCTCGGTAACGCGTTTGTTTAAAATGTGTTCTTATTTATTTATTTCTTTCTTATTTCTTATTTCTTGGTTGGATTGAAAGTGGTGGAGAATGTGTGGCGCCGCATATTCACCTACTACTTTCATCAGGCATTGAAGACACTGCGCAACATTTGATTTTTTGTTTGTTGGTAATAAATCAACAATATACTTTCCTACTTCCGATGAAAAAAATATAAATATTGAGGAAGATTGTAGATTTACGGTATATACAGATGATAAAAATTCAAATATTGTTTGTAAAATAACTATGGGTATTCATTAGATGAATTAGATTTAATATTGAATGGTGATGAAAACAAACATTTTATAGATCTTGAAATAAATAATGAAAATAAATTATAGATTACTTCTGTTTATAATTGTGATATTGATAGAAATTTAAAAAAATATTTAGGATGTTCATGGATGAATGTTACCCATTATTCTCCATATATTAAAACAGGTACAGAAAAAATAAATTTTTATACACAAAGATTTTTTAAAAATTTAAATGGTGTTATATTTACTCGAAGTAAAGAAATTGAAATTGAATCAGATCAAATAAACAATACTGAATTTAGTGAAATTAAAACTGCAATAAATGGAAACTATTCAATAAATCAATTAATTAGTTTATTACATACGAGTATCAAATTACAATTATATAATAATTTTATTTCATTAAGATCAAAAAATTATTTTTCGTTGGCCAAAAATTTAAAATCAAGTTTAGGTTTTGATACTGATAATGATAATTTATATAAAAATGTAGGAGAAAATTCTATATTAAATAATAATATAAATAAACAATTATTAGAAGTACATTGCAACTAATTGAAAAATCTGTTTCATCTATTAATGAAAAGGTTATCCGAGAGGAACTTTTGTATGTTTTTTATTATGACCCTATAATCCTTTTATCAAAGTTAATCCAATAATGTACAGACAAGTAGTAAGAAATAATCAATTTATAGAAATATATATTATAGACCAAAATGGTAACAAAGTTGATTTTGATGATTTTATTGTATATCTTGATCTAATCGAAGAAAAAACAAAAAAAAAATAAAAATATTTTAACCACTAAAAGATTCTTCAATAGTATCTTTTTCAATATCAAACAAAAATTCATCTTCTCTAATGAAAAAAATATAACAAATTGTATCTTTAGGTAAATCTTCAATTAACTCAACATGTAAAATAATATTTTTTTTACTTGCAGAAATATTTGTTGGTTGATAATACGTGTCAACAAGAAATATTGCTCTATACAATTTAAAGTAAATTGGATTATTAAACATCAATGGAAGTTCCTGATTATTTTTATAATATTGGTTTTCGAAATTTTCCTGGGCTTTAGCCCTCAAAAAGAAAGATGGAATTAGTGTTCAAAAACATTTGAAAAATAATAGAACAAGCTAAATCACAAAATCATCAAGCACCAAAATTACTTCACGCAGATAAAGGTTTGGAATTTGAAAATAAACATTTTAAAAATGTTTTACAAAAATATGATATTCATATTATGTATCACACACAAAATGAAGAAAAATCGGCAATAATTGAAAGGTTTAACCGAACATTAAACGGGAAAATGAGAATATATTTTGAATTAAAAAAATCTAAAAAATGGATAAATATTTTACAAACTTTATTAGATGAATATAATTTCAAAGATATACATCAATCTATTGGTATGAAACCTTGTGAAGTAAATAAATCTAACAAAGACAATGTTCTACACAAATTATTTACTACAAAAAACAAACCTAAACCAAAAATTAAATTTAGTGTAGCTGATAGAGTGATAGAGTAAGAATAAAAGCTTATAAAAAAAGGTTTGGTAATAAATATAGTAACAATTGGACAAGAGAAATATTTATACTTAAAGAAATGTTAAACACAAATCCTATAACCTATAAAATTATAGATTTAAACAATGAAGAGATTAAAGGATCATTTTATAACGAAGAGTTACAAAAAACAAAATTTTAAATTAATTATATTTTTAATAGAAATTATTCTATTAAAAAATTGAATGTAAAAAAAAATAGTTCGTGCCAGAATCGCGTAGTTGACGTCTTTCGAGCGGTTTTCCCTCGAAATTCTTCGCTCAGCAATAGCGTTTAGAAATGACGCCGGCAGACAGACCGTCTATACGCGTATATGTATATACATATTGTACACACGTAATCGAGTACAATGTTTGCCCGTGATTTAAACATTTTTCACATACCCCGTCGAATAATATGCGATATGAACGTATCACACGCGAAATATATACGATTACATCAAATGTATCGATTTACGTCGTTCCGTAGACACACAGCTTAAGTGTTAATATTTTAACCGTTGTTTCCATTGTTTCCAACATAAGCTGTGGCTCGGTAGGTGGTTAGGCGTAGGTCCACTAAACGTAGGATGTTAGGCAGGGGCTGATCTAGAAATATGAAATGGGGGAGGGGGGCTATAAATTGTATTACACAAAGACAAAATATATAATTTTAGTACGTATGTATATTAATTATAATATATTTTAAAATAATAAAAAAGATAATAATAAGTGCATTAGTCTTTTGACCAATCTTCAGTTTTCATTCGCCTTTGCTTCTGTCGAGAAAATATATTTATGCCATCGTCGATCTCGATGGGTATTTCTTTATGTATATGCAGCACTGCTAACCCATTTAGCCTGTCTTCTGTCATAGAAGATCTCATGTAATTTTTTAATCTTCTTAAGAAAGAAAATGATCTTTCAGCTGTTGCTGATGTTATCGTAATTGTTGCAAAAATTTGTAGTAATATTTTAATGTTTGGGTAAAATACCTTACAATGTACCAATGTTTCAACCGCAGTTTAGGGCTTTGGATTTTCTGTGTTGGCCCATTTCGTCTTCCAGAGTTCTAATTCAGCTTGTATTTCCAAGTGAGAATTAGCCTAACCTAACATTGTGAGGTACCTAGGTTCGAGTTCTTGATACCGGTGTTTGCCATCCGGGCGGCGCTTTGAGGACGCCGTATGATTAACACGGCCGCCCGGAAATTCGACTTTTTTTTCGATTTTTTTCACATTTTACAAACTTTCAATCGTTTTTCTTTATTATTGTGTACAATAACTACATAGATATCTACCGTCACTCTGTCATCTATGTAATATCAATTATTATTATTTAATGTCTTACAATATATATATTATTATATACATGTATATTTTATAATAATGGTGGTTACTGTGTTATGACGGTTTAGCATGGCCGTCCGAATTTTTTGCATTATTTTTTTCAGAGTTTTTCTATTTTCTCATGATTTAATTTTAGTATCAGAATTATTGTTATTTTTTTTCACTTTTATCCCCTCAACGTCGTGTCTGCAATTGTCTACCTGATTCGCTGTAGCACATGGTCCGTGATCCGACGAAGTCGGATTGCCTACCTAGGTGTGGCTAACTTGAACGTTTATCGACTTTCACTTCAGATGACTGACTTGCTAGACACTCAAAGATGGTTTTCAAATTTTAAATTTTTTTACACATACAAAAAAAGCACCGGACATACGCCGGCGGACCGTATCCTTCAATGGCCGATTTTGTGGGCCATGGGAGATTTCTAGACACTCAAACTGGACTATTCCCACCTTCGGTACGAGATCGTCTAACCTTATCACAAATTTTTATCACCAAGCCTTATAACTTCCGACCACTAAAATCACCTTTATTACAAGTATGAATTTTATAATTCAGTCGACTGTGTCTAGAAAATTGGTATCCCCTTTTCGCTGACACTGCAGAGGGGTACTGTGAAATGAGCACTAGTCTATTATTAAAATAATTTGGGAACGATAATAATGATATAAAATTAATTCCAAATAATGAGGAAAAATACATTTCTTTTTCAAAAATTATAGAACGTACAAAATATATCAAAGGTGAAGAAATTATAGTTAAAACAGAATTAAGATTTATTGATTCATTTAAATTTTTACCTAGTTCTTTAGACAAATTAACAAATAATCTTGAAATAGGTACATAAATTTAAAGAACTCAGTAAATATTTACCTAAAAAAACATTTGAATTTAGTTACAAGAAAGTTAGCTTATCCGTACGAGTATATGGATTGTGAAGACAAATTTAATGAAACATGTTTACCTCCTATAGAAAAATGTTATAGTTCTCTCACTGATAAAAATACAACAATAGAGGAATATAAAAACTCACAAAAAATTTGGAAAGTGTTTAATATACAAAATCTTCGTAAATTAACTAGTTTATATAATAAGATTGATGTTTTATTTTCAACAGATATGTTTATGGACGTACCATGATGAATGTAAGAAATCATGTTGATATAAAATTAGTTTCTGATGAAATCAAACTAGAAAAATTAATTGCGAGACCAAATTTTGATAGGACAATTTTTACAGAAAATTTAGCTGCAATCCATATGAAAAGAACACAAATATTTTTCAAACAACCAATATATATAGGGATGTGTGTTTTAGATTTATCTAAATCGTTGATGTATGGTTTTTATTTTTTATTATAATATAATAAAGAAAAAATATAGAAATAGAGTTAGATTGTTGTACAATGATACATTGATACATGGTACAATGATTCACTAATATTAGAAATAAAAACTGATGATTTCTACCAAGATATAAAAATTAATTTAGATCATTTTGATACATCTGATTATCCAAAATATAATATTTATGAGATTCCTTTAGTTAACAAAAAAGTCTTAGGTAAGTTTGAAGATGAATTGAACGGTAAAATAATGACTGGATTTATAGGTTTAAGATCAAAATTATATTCACATCAAATCTTAAATACTGAAAAAGAAATTAAAAAATCTAAAGGTATTAAAAAAAAATATAGTGGAAAATAAACTATGTTTTAACGATTTTGAAAATTGTTCATTAGGTAACTAAAAACCCAAAATATGTTACTCAAAATTTATTTAAAACTAAGAAATATGATATTTTTACTAAAGAACAACCCGAGAAGGGTGAGCGTTAGATTTCGTGATATTAGTAACGCGTGCGAAAATAGATATAAAATGCATAAATGTATAGAATTTTTAAATAATAATAATATAACATTTAAATTTTTAATTATTAATAATTAAAAATTGGTTAGTTTTGTGAAAAATATTTTATTTATTATTGCAATTCAATTTTATAAAAAATATTTTAATTATAATTGCAATTCAATTTTATGAAAAATATTTTAATTATTATTGCATTTAGTTTTGTGAAAAATATTTCATTTATTATTGCATTTCAATTTTGTGATCTTTTTGCACATTGTTTTCTTTCTGATCTTTTACTGATGATATAATGCACTGATCCAGGAATGGTACATATTATATACTACTGTCATGTATATCATATAAGATTATTAAAAATTGTAAAATAGTAAAAATTATAATAATAAAGACGAGTCAAAATAAAATCATAATCAATAATCAGCACATATTATAATTTATAAGTCGTGTATATTGTATAGCATATAGAATTGTTAAAAATCGTAAAAATTTAAAATAGTAATAATTATGATAATAAATACTAGTCAAAATATCACTTCCATATTATTATTTTTCTTTTTTGTCAAAATACCCAAAATAATGAGCCACGTTTTCTACATAATCATCTATTGATATTTCGTTATTTTTATATTTTCTAATTATATTATATACCTATTATATATTTTTCCGGGCGGAATATTCAATCTCCCCTCTGGATAGGTATTTTCCTCCCCTATCCATTGATATCACCCCCGTCATTGTGAATTGTATTTCGGTTTTTGTTTTTAGTATTTTCTTAATGACGGCTTGTGATTGGTCGTTATTTGGTCCTGAAATGGACCGTTTTAATTATGTACGTGTGAATGTGTGATAAATGTTCTGTAACACACTGTCCAATATTTTAGCTCTAAAACTTGTCATATTGTATTTTTTGACTTTGAAATATTGATCATAGTAATTGAGAAATTGGAAGATTCCGGCACAGATTAACTAATCTTCTACAATATTAATAATGGGTGTTTTATTCTCAAATCGCTCAATAAACCATATTATTGGAAATACCTACAAAAATTAATATTCATAGAATTTCTCCATACTTCGGGTAGGTACCTCTTAAGGTTTTTGTAAAAAACTTTTAGAATAAATCTTGCGAATATCCATTGTCCAATATTCACGATGTATGTATAGTATACTATATATACTACATATATATATGTATTGTGAAGTCAAAATGTGGTTTACACTTTACACGGCATTAACAATGAAACTAACTGTGTAATTAATAATTACCTTTTACATCATCATGATACCCTAAAATGTGAAAACACTGAAAACTTCAAATCATCAGTAAAAAAGCTAGATATGTCTGATACGGGCAGATTGCACATGTGATAACTGCCAACAAAATAGAAGGTATTTGTTTTAATAAATTTAAAGTAAGTACACAAATTGTATGATCTAGTACGTACTACCCTATGGATATTGGACATTAGATACACTATTTTCTTTATAGTGATTATGTATTTTCACTTGCCGTATCCTATACAGTATTTCTGATTTCGGTATTTAGTATTTACATTATTTCTAAGAAAATATGATTGAAAATGTGACTTCATATAAAAGATTTATAGCCTATAAAAGAACCTGAAGCCTCACAAAATGATAAATATATAAACAATTTCATAAAAATGAAAAAAAAAATAAAAATATTATATATAAGTAAACAGAAATATATTATAATATTGCAAAATAATAAACAAAAAAAAAATAGAATTCATTTTAAATACAATATTTCTACGATTTAGACATATGATTATATGAAGTTATTTCATAATGAAGAAAACAACAATAAAAATATAAATAACAGTAGGTAACCTAACCTTTCATACATTTACAATAACTATACTCTATTCAAGTTATGAAACACAGTAGGCTGCTGATTTGTGTGCAGGGGCGGGGCAATACTACAAGCATAAAGATAGTTGACTCTGTACAGAAGACAAACGGGTGACTGCCACTAACGAAAACTAGTTACTGCCAATTGTCTTTTTATATCTTAACCGAGTTTAGACACCAGTTTCTACAGAAAACAATGTTCTATTTTCTAATATCAATATGGTATTTTAGAACCTACGACTCTGTATTTTCAGTGTGTAAGAGTTTACAATTAATTAAATTATAATTAATACATTTCTAAACAAAGAATCAAAATACATTTTAACTCCTTTTGACATAGAAAAAATATTGTTTGATGGTAAAATATTGATTAATAAATAATGGTTTATAATGGTTTACTTTTAATAATTTATAATATTAACCTAAAAAAATATTTTTAGTATGACAATATTGATATTTTTGTTCATATACCAATCCACTAGTTAGACTAGTTATACAATATATTATATTTTCCTTAGTAATATTAGACAATATAAACCTTGATGTAGGTATGGTTCAAATAATTTGGTCCAATGAATATTAAAACTCTAAAATTCTTTATATCTAAAAAACAATAAATTATAAGTAAGTAGTAAAAACACGATATATTTATATATTGTTTTAATTAATAAATTGATAATTTTCAAATTTGGCACATGAAATACTTGTAGAATTTTTTTATATAGACAATACTGGTATCATTGATTTTACAATGAATTAAATAATAAAATTAATGCTAGTATATAAAAAAAAATGAAGATAATATTATAAAAAGTGATGTAATAACTTAGTAATAAAGAAATAATCTTATAAAAAATTGAAAATTGGAATGTAATATCAATATACTGAAATGGAACGTTTGATATTCCAAAATAGTGTTGAATGAAGCTGTATATTATACATGGCCACATGGGTATTGTAGTAAAACTTTTCTCACCGGTTATCAATAGATTTATCCACTTTGAAAAACGAAAGAGTACCCATAATTAATGTAATCACCAACAAGGTTAGTTGAACATACATTCCAAAATGATTACTGTAGAAGAAACTAATGGCAGCAGCTATTGACTAAAATAAAATAATATTAAACATTAGACTCACTTAAAAATAACGTAATATGCAATTGTATACAGGATGATTAACTAAGCATGCTTAACATTATTTTTCCTTTAATGATTAATTAATTCAAATTCTGATTTTTGGATTTTTAAATATTATACTTAAAGACCACATTTTTAAATTCTTAAGATTTGTTGTACTACTTTAAAAGTGTTCTGTAGACTAGGTTAAGTGTGATATAAACTTCTGTTTTTCAGATAAGATTTCCCCCTTTTTTAATGTAAAATAGTTGATAATATTTTGAAACATTTTGGTATACCTAGTTCAAAATTCCAATGAGTAGTTTCTCAGATATTAAAATGTTTATTATAAGGATAATAGTCCTTAAAAATGATTTTACAATAATATAAAATATATGTACTATTGGATCTGTCAACACAGCTGCAATGGTTACCAGTGTTAACCAACATAGCCCCTTCAGATTTACGGAGAAAAGAGAAACTTGTTAAAACAATTAAGAAAGCAGAAGATAGGAATATTTCATCATTAGTCAAAAGGTTGAAAGATATACCAGCAATTAGATTAAAATCAAAAAAGCCAGCTTGGAAGACTGCCTAAGACCTGATAGGTTCAGGGTTCGAAACTGGTAAATGGTGGCTAAATCTACTATACCACACAATAACCTGGTAACTTACGCCAATCAAGAAGTTATGAGAATGGAACTGCCCAGACATAAGTGGACTGTACTAAATCGTCTTTGTACAGGCCATGGCCGTTGTGCTGACATGATGCACAAATACACTAATCTAACCCGAGATAGCTTATTCAACTGCGGTAACCACAGGGAAACAGAAACCCACATTATAACAAAATATCAATTGAGGAAATTTAACCAGAGCATCGAAGGAATCCACGCCATAACACCGGAGGAAATAAAATGGATAAGGAAAATGGACGTACATCTTTGAATAACCATTCTATAAAGCAATTATTACCAATAGTGTTTTTAATTAGGCACCATACATTTTTTCGTGATATTGTTATCTTACTATATTCAAATTTATATTATTATTATTTAATCTATTTATTTGTTTTTACTGTTATTTATATTATTTTATAATTTATTTATTTATTTACTTATTTATTTATGTTAAACATCTTCTTAATTTTATTCTAATTTAATTGCATTATTACTATATATAAGTTAAATTTAATTTGCTGAATTGTTGATTTGATATCAAGCTATATGAATAAATAATAAATAAATAGCAAAAAAGGGGCGTCTTTTGAAAAAATTACGTTTGTAGATCCACAGGACACTCCTTAAGTACCTATGTTTAAAAATCAGATTTTAATAACAACATTATTGAAGAAAATAATGGGGCGATCAACTTATTGAATCACTCAGTATAGTATAAATTATAAAATGTACATCACAATAATTAACTGCTAACAAAACATATACCTGCATAAATTTAAATAAGGCCATAGCTGGAGCACTATTTTCAGAATATCTTTGTCCAATTACATTGTAAATTTGAGTATTGAAACAACTATCACCAAAACCCAATAGAAAACTGCAGAAAATTGCTAGGTACTGGCTAAAATATGATGAATATATGATGAGGTATCTATGTTGACATTAATATACAAACAATTAATATTACTTGGGTTCGATAAAAGATTTGGCAGTTGTATCACCAAATGGTGATTCATCTGGTAAATTTATAAATATCAAACCATATGCAACAATATTTATAATAAAACCAAGAGCAACCACTGCTGAATGACTGAATCCTTTAGATTCAATGTTGTTATCAGAAGTTTTTTTACCCAGAATGCTGAACAGAAAACCTCCTACAAAAAATTGGTATGTATTGTAATTGTTGAAGCAACTTTCACATTGATTTAACCTAAAATTTCGCCAACGCCAATCAAGATTCCTGATAAACCCACAAGCTGTTTACTGTTGGTTCCCATACTTGTAGTGAATCCAATACTTGAACTATAGACGCCACTATAAAATGACAAATGTAAACCTGTAAAAAAATCACAAAACAATTAGGTAACACGCATATTATAATATTATACTACTAAAAATGATTATTCCGCTCACCAGTAAAAAAAAATGACATATTTAATAAACACATGTCTTCGGTAAGGAAAAGAGACAGAGAATTTTTTATTTCTTGAATAGGCGATAATGTTTCTCCTCGTTCATTTTCAGTTCCTTCAGAACTTAAGGGTGATCGTAAAAGTAAAAATAATAATGTACCCAAAAAACATACAGCTATGAGGACAGTGAAGACTAATGTTCTTGTTGATTCATCCAAATGATTTTTATCGTGAAGGGCAAAAAACACAAATGTATTTCCTAAAAACATACTGAAACCCAAACAAAACTATACGTGTATAGACACAATACCAATATAAATATTAAATTGTTAAAATACCTCATTTGTAACAACGCCCAAAATACTCCTGAGTTTCTGGACATTGTAGAAGAATCAGAATTCAATGTTAAATATGCTCCTTGCCCTGTCCAAATAACTGAAGCACCAAAACCGATTACCGCAGACATGAAATAAAGTAAAAAGGTAGTCGGCCAGAGAAATGATACCAAGAACATACTAAACCAAATTGTTATGTTCAGTACAAGTTTATATAAGACACAATACTACATTATTTGTAAGGAAGTACAAACGTGTAACAGCATGCTCCTATAAACATGGCTAATCTAGAACCTGCAAAACTGACAATCGATGGAGATATCCAATTACATAAAGCAAACACAATATAGATAATGGACAAACTAGTATATCCATCACCAGTAAATGAAGGATAGTCATTTTGAATGCTTTTTAGTATAGTTTTCTGAAAAAAAAAAGTAGTATAAATAAACATAAAACAATATTCAATAAACTGTGGTATAATGGAGTGTAATATGCTATTACATGAATAACTTGTGTAACCTTTTTTTATAATAGTATATGTACAGATCTCACTGATCTCAGATCCAGATTATCTGTATACAATATTTCTACTTTCTTGTCTAATTTTATAAATATTAAAGGCCATAGATTTCTATATAGAACTCTACAGTTATGTAAAATATTGATAATTAACACATTGATCTGTAGATAACCACTGAAGAGCTTTTTTTTCAACTTTTTTGAAGCTCACTAAATATGTTATGACTTTATCACTGAATAATTTTATAAAATATTTTTTTGTTTAAGCACCTTAAGAGGACGTCACACCCGCATATGTTGTCTCCGTCTTACACACGTACGACATACCAAATTTCCGTTTGCTAGTTTCAATAGGGTGCTGTCAATTTTGATATTAGAGTGAATTGACCTATTATCAAACTTTGAAGTAATAACATTATCTGTGTTCTTTCGTTGGTCTTTTACGATATTTCAATTTTTAAGTGAGATATGGGTATGAAAGTATTAATATTTTAAAATGCTCATAACTCACGTAAAAATTAAAATATCGTAAAAAACCAACGAGAGAACACATAAAATGTTGTTACCTAAAAGTTTGATAATAGGTTAATTCACTTTAATATAAAAACTGACAATACCCTATTGAAACTAGCAAACGAAAATTTGCTATGTCATACGTGTGTAAGACGGAAACAACACACAAGGGTACGACGTCCTCTTAATAATTAAACAGTCATTTAAAAATTTAAAATTCAATTACAATTTTTTGATATCTAAAAAATACATAAATTCTTATAGCTATGCATCATGTTATTAAGGAAAACATTGGGATGAGTATTTGATATAGTTGTATTTAATTTTATTATAAGGACTTAAGTTTTCTTTACTTATTTTTAAAAAATATCATTTATCATCAAAATAAGGTAGTATGTAATGCTATCTTTTGAAAGTTTGATAATATAATATCTTTTAACAGCAATACACATTACAGAAGTGATACTGAGTGGCTTCATGTAAAAGTGTCTGTAACTGGAAAAAAACTATACTCAAATTTTCAAAAATACTTCAAACTTAACAAGTATTTATATTAGTAGTTATTTACTTCAATATTTCCCATTGTTTGAAACGCGGTGAAAACAAACATGAAGGCCAAACCTAACAGGCTAACATTTAATAGCCTTTTATCCATTTTGTTTGGTTTTTAATACTGAATGGCCAAATTGTTTTTTGAGTGTCTGTAAAAAAATATATTAATACTAACTAATACAAAATAGCTTATTTACTTAATTTTAATTTAAACTAAATATTTTTTTTATATAAACTGTACTTCAATGAGAACTTAAAATCACGAGTAAAATCATATTTCCTATAGGTGACCATTAAGGCATAACCGGCAACTGCATAAGAGTCACGTTATGGTAGGAAACTGGACCTTTAAATTATAATTATAATTGTGTTATATATTATATATTATATATTATACTTGAATAAAATAATAAACATATTCACACATATTGTAAATAATATGTATAATTGATTATAAATACTATAGTATTTATAATCAATGGTATAACACAATATCATAATTAATAATTAGTTCTTAATTTTACATATAATATAACACACATCACATAGGATATTATATTATATTATTATTGGATATCTGTTCCCTTTGAGTAAAAACTTGCGAGACAGGAAGTTTTTTAACACAATAAGTTTTGAATTAATACCTTAAATAGAAAGACTTTCATAACTCATAAGAATTTTCAAAAATGTAATGTTGACCATTTAATTAAAAGGTGTTTTTTTTTATTGAAATTGTGCCTTAGATTATAAATATATCATCCGTACAAAAATTATTTTTGTAATTTTTTAGCATACCTAGTTCTAATTAGAGTTCCTTGTACTAGGTATATTAAGTGGTTTTAAGGAATTTTTTTTAAGTAGATCCCCATACAAATATACAATTAGACCATATTATGTCAATACTTAATAAGATTACACTATACCTATAATGCTAAGACACATTATTCTAATAGTATTGGTATCTAAAATATTTGATAATTTCTACAATATAAAAAAACATTTTCTGGTATACGTATTATTACATTTTCAATATGCGACACCCATTTTAGATGTTGGTTAAATATTACACCTACATCTTACATATTTAGTGGAATGTACAGTGTACATTGTACACTTTTTAGATTCATACAATTTGTATAACAAAAATCTACGATGTTTTCATGAAAACATTTATTTATGTGAGATTTTAGAAAAATAATATTAATTAAGGAAAACAGGATGAATATGAATTTATTATTATTTAGCAATGAATCGTTTTTTGAAAACCATTTATTAACTATTGATAATCCTAAATTTGCTTTCACCTCACACCAAATTTTACCTTCAAAAACTTATATGTGTCATCTGCAAATCTCTATTTACTCATTTATGTATAGGTATTGAAAAAAATAATAGGTCCTTAAATAATTTTTCGAGGTAACCTTCCTGTTTGAAAATCACTAATATTTTCATTTATTTGTAGCCTATTATGTATGTACAATTTAAACCAAATTTAGAAAGTATTCCTAACTATTTATTTTTAAATGTATCCATTAATGTCTCATGAGAAATTGAGTAAAATGCTTTTGCAATGTCCAGAAATATTCCTATAGGTACATCTTTTCCTTTTATTAAAATAATTATTAACTCAATTAACGAAATAGGATATAGAATCTTGACTGCCAATATGTTTATTAAATATGTTGTTTTTCATAGTAAATGAATCTATTATTTTAGATATTGCTGACATTAACAATATAGGACCTGATATTTTGAAATTTCTCTTAAATTCCGTTTTATATACTGGAGTAATTAATGATTTTTTGAATATTTTGTTTAAATATACTATTTTTAAAATTTAAGTTCACTAAATATGTAATTGGATTTAAAACATAGTCAGGAAATTATATTTGTAGATTTGATAAAATAACAACAAATCCTGGTGACGCATCCATTCATAATTTTTTTATTACAGCTATTACTTAATTTCGAAAATATATTTATACCTGTATTTATGTTCATTATTGTAGTTATCATCCTCAAGTCTCAACAGTATTATCATTAGTTCATGATGTAATAAAATGTGTAATATCATAACATTCATAACTAGTAAACATATCCCAGGAGAAGACCATTTTATGTGGTGTGGTGTTCCTGTTACAGCAATATACATTGAAGTAAAATATCTTTATTTGTTTATTTTATTATCATTAGTTATTTTAAATTACAACATTCAATCTTTCTATATGTGTTTTTCTATATTTTCATCAACATATATAAAATAATTATTAAATTATATTTACGATAAACATATTTATAAGTATTATTGTTCAATAAATGAATAAATATATTTTTATGGATATTTTTAAGTATTGTTATTTATTTTTTGGTGTCATATTAACCACTTTTCCAATAATATACTACATTTGTTTAGTAACCGTTTACAACTTTTAATTTAATTTTTATAATAATAACTTAATTGTCAATGGTTAGGTACCTATTTTTATAGTATCAATTTACCCAGTTAATTTCTTGTCCTAAATATAATTTAATAAAATGGTCACTATCCAAGGTTAAGCTTTTTCGTTTATTTGAGAATTATAGTTATTTTTCAATATAATTGCACATTATTTAGATAATTACCCGGATAATTATTTATTAAGTCATGAAATACGTTTGAGTATTTATCAACTTCAGGCTTATTCATGAGTTCATTATACTATATCTCAATTGTTTGTTTTCTAAACGTAGGTAAATTAGTCTAATCACTGAATAGATTAACACCTAAATAATTTGATTTGACGGTAGAGGTTTTACTTATTTGTATATTTTCAATATTGTCTTAATCTATTAAGACAATATTATACAGTAGTGTGTCTATTAATATACAGTAGTGATATGAGACTGAAAGATTATGGGGATTAGAAATTTAAAATAAGTACCGACTTTTTATAAATATATAATCAATACAAGAACTACTTTCATAACTTACACTGGTAAGTACCTATGGTAATTTATACAAAAAAAAACCATTTGAGTACAGTCCTGTGTATATTTCAATTATTTCCCATTTGATCTCCTTACTATGTAATGTATACATCATCAATCAGAATAGTAAGTTGCATTTTTCTCAACTTTTTAAGGAGTATTTCATTGCATATTTGGCTTGTTTTTAATGCATAAGTGCATGCTAATTTAGGCATTTTTTAGGACATGAACTTGCGAGCCTTGGTTATAATAGTACCTAATATATAGAAGTGTTATTATAATCTATTTAAAAAAAGGTATAATTACAATATGATATTGACTATAGTAAAATATATATATTGTAATTTAATTAAAAACTACCAAATACGATATAACCTATGTTTATTAATTTTTTACTATAAATTATATAATAATATAATGTGCATTGATCAATGAAATAGGAAAATACTTTAAAACACATCTTAAGTTGGTTATCCAACCAATAATATACTTACGTATAGTAATATTATTTATGAAATTTAAATAAAAATATAAAAAATGATATTACATTACTACCTATATAGATATCTCTACAAACATTAATAAGATTAATACCTGAACTTGAAGCCACGCCACTTGCGTTCCGGACGAACACTACATACTAACAAGCAACAATATTATTAACTAATAACGATTAGAAAACACTAAACAGTCAACAGACGGACGGTAAACACTGGATAAAAGAGGGAACAGAGCAACTCTGATGACCGAAACTCGAAAGTGCAATATTAAAATATATTACAACCGGTTATCGCCTATCGGGTTTGTACTTAAAATAACAACACCAATACACGTCGGTTGTCATACTGGTCATAGGACATGGACAGACAATGTATAGAGGATAATATTATTATCCTTTACTTATTCACGAGTTTCACTGATTATTTTTTTTATACAGTCAACAGCCTGCTGTGGTGAGTGGCGACGCACTCACGCACTGACGCAGTACTGATTATAATATTGTGATTAATCTACCCCCGCATACATACCGTGATAAGAAAAGTCATTGGTTCCCAATTTATTTTTGAATGGTATTGCGATAAATCAAAATGAGTTTTTAATAATATTCAAACATACAATAGAATCTTGTTGTCTCGCATTAAACTATTAAAGGGTACACGTCTTGGACCAGTTGAACTTGTTCAATATATTATAATAAAGTTAATTATGAATATTTTTTGACGGTACGAAGATGCGTCGGAGCCCTGGAGCTTGGAGGTAAAAGTTATCAATACGTTTATGTTGTTTAATTATAAAGTATTAACCATCTATATACATTAAGCATCTATATGAAAACGTACCTCCGCAGTGCATGTGGATCAAACAGTAGCGTAGCTGGAGCTCAATCAAGGGGAGGGATATTTAAAAATTGTAATATACCACAAAATATTGTGAGAAATTCAAAATTTTCCATTAATTATTTTTAAGCATTCATTAATGTATTGTTTAACTAATTGCTTACCATTTATTTGCTGTTGTAAAAAAAAATTTATGATATACCTACATATTATAGATACTTAAATCCTAAAGTCATGTAACTCTACCACGGCCACTGCAGTCGAGTCCTTGATTGGTTATAATAAGACAAAATTAAGAAATATGTATTTATTATATTTATTTTTTTTGTACAATTTATATATTTACTGTTTTATATATTAGGATATAGGTACCTATCACGGATATAACCGGGGTTAAAACATCACCAATAAAAATTCCACGGGGGGGGGGGCATGCACCCATGCCCCCTCAGCTACGCCACTAGGATCAAATCATCATCCGAACAGTTACATTATATTCAAGTGCTTACGGTTATGTCAATTTTTTCGTTGGTTAAGCTTTCAAGGTATAGGGGTCCCAGACTTATTTTTTATAAATACAGGACATTTTAAATCATGACTATTCTTATGTAATTTACATGGATGTATTTAATACATACAATAAATGTACTAACTATTATTGAAGTTCATCGTATAACGTATTTTTATTAAATCTGAAAAAAGCTATTTATTTATAAATTATTATGAATACATAAATACATTTTAATTATAAACACTAAATAGTATGCACACTGTACATAGTATACTGTAGTATAAAATAATATTATAATAGTGATTTGTTTAATAATTGTAATTATATATTTGTATTATTAATGTTAAAAAAATAGCAATTGGTATATCAATCCAGAAAAGACCGAGTGCAATTGGTTTATGAAAAGGTAATTTTAAGCACAATTTTATTGGTAAACTTCCGTTTAATCAACTTCTACCACAACAAGGGTGCTCGCAGAAATACGACGGGGGGGGGGGGGGGAAGGCAAATTCAAGTTTTATTTTACAAATGATAAAACAATTCATATTAACTAAAATATAGCGGGGGGCATGACATTTGCAGTATTATTTTTATAGCATTTAATATTAGGTATTAATAAGGTACGCTCGTCAGTGGCGTACACAGATATTTTGAACACACAAATATCCCCACCCCGTGGACCGTGTGTATTCTTAATGCAAAAATTACAATAATTAAAAATATTTAAATATTGTGCAGTATTCTCTAGAACGAAAGCATTTTAAATTTTCATTTTCATTTTTTTTTTTTTTTTTTGTATAGAAAGATTTCTAACCTGGTCTACTGTGAATTAAAAGCATAATATAGAAGCAAATGCAACTCGAATTGTTTATGATCATACGACATCCAAGACAATCCGAGCCCTAATGATTATTGTCAGTGGTGTTTTGTAAAACAAATACATCATAGTTATATGATGTACACAAATATCGTAAAGATGCGAGTATGTAATGAATATTCTAATTGTATAAGCGCACAACTAACCAGATGAACCCATCAAAAAGCCGCTCGCTTCGTTCTTGGACATTTAAGTTTTCTATAATTTGACAGTAATGAAATTTCTCAGCCCTCGCTTCCTCGGACAGTTAAACGACAAATAATATTTCGAAATCAATTCCGAATTCGAATGAGGGGAAAACCTTAAGACTGCAGGTGTCCCTATACGGCTATACTATACTTTTTTGAAAGGTATGCTAACAACTATGAAGGCCAAACAAATGTTTAGCGTACCTGAAATGACGCCATTTTGAACTAAAATATTATAACACCTATATTTAGTTATTTATTATTTTAATATATGCACGTACCTAGGTTTAATTTTTTTTTGGTCTTCCCCCCCCCCCCCCCCAAGGTACAATTATTATTTATTATGTTACCTGCTATAGATTATAGAGGTAATATTGTAATAGTCACCTATTAGTCCCCTATTATAGTCTGATGTACGTATGTGCCTTTAGTAGGGAATGGTGTTGTACCAGTTGATATGCTATAAACTTATAACCGATTTTATTTCTTAACGGTGAGTAGATCATAGTAATAACTATCGCTAAAGTAATATTGTGTACAAATTGTACAATACTTCACTATAATTCAATCAATATTTTTGATTATTTAAACAGGTATAAGAAATTTAAACCAGGATATCGACCAATTTTTAAGAAGTTGAGTATAGGCATTGCCAATATAGCGTGCGTTTGTAGCGTGTATATTGTGTTGCATAGTAAACCATCATCAGCGAGAGAGTACATGCCCGTGTTATACTGTTATTTAGTAATTAAATCAAAACATTTAAACCAACATTTGACAAAAATGTAAGTAATTCCAAGTTTCAGTGGTTTGATTTTAAAAATGTAAAGATGCTTGAATGCGTAAACAGTTAACTTGACATTGGTCGGAGTAACTACTTTTTCAATTTTAGCAATATATATTTTATATTTTGATCACCCTACGCTTATGGTCTGAATGATATATACTAAAAAATACTCGACCGAATTTGACTAATAACAATTGAGAATATATTTCCACTGAAGCAAAACGGAAACGTTAAGGGCCAGTTATACGGTCTGTGATTAAACTCCGATTAAGCTTAATCACTGATAACAGATTATTTAACCAGCCAAATTCGGCCGATTAAACTGTGATTAACTTTAATCACAGACTGTACAACTGGCCCTAAGGGGTATCAATACCGACCGTTTTTAAGGAGTTCAGTATAGTAAATTTTCTATTTTCATGCAGGTGTGTAAATGCGTAAGTAGTCGTAAGTGATCATTAGAGTGAGTGACTGTAGTTACAATAATTAATAGCGGAACTCTCCCGCAAATACACGTACATACCAATAACGCAGTACTTAACACGCTAATTACAAATGAGAATTTTAATGAAACACCAAAACTTAGTTTCGTATTTCCAATAGTATATATTATATAAATATCCGTCAAGTTGGCACCGGCACAATACGCTAGGACTATACATCTGTTATTAAAAAATTGCTAGGAATTTGCTAGATTTTGCTAGGTCATTTTCAGAATTTGCTAGTATTTCGTTTAAGTGTAAATCAAAATTCAAATATGCCGGTGCCAACTTGACGCAGCACCGGCACATTGTCCGATCGGCTCGAAAGTGGTACCGAAAAATTGCTAGTCATTTGCTAGATTTTGCTAGGTAGTTTTTGGAATTTGCTAGACTTTGGTTTTTCCGGTAACCCGGAAAATGGAAAATTGCTCAGCACCGGCACATTGTCCGATCGGCTCGAAAGTGGTACCGAAATATTGCTAGTCATTTCCTAGATACACAATATTTTTTTAGATTGACATTTGTTTTGCATATAAAAATAGCGGTTTATGCAAATCTATAAGTATAAAAATACATAAACGTTATTTATCTAATACGTATGAAATATTATGATAAGTTATGTGATTTAATATATTTTCCATATCAGGTTTAATTATTTAAGTGATAACAAAAATTTGAACGAATTTTGTTCATAAGTTTCTTATAAAGAGTAGTAATATATAATATAAAATAATATTCAAAGTATAAAAAAATGCAATTAAACAAATATTATAGGAATTATAATGTAATATGGTTGTTTCCAAATAGTGACTGCTTATTATATGAGGTTACCCACAAAAAATATAATAACTTCATACACGTAAATACCTACCTATTTAATAAAACACTTAAAAACTTAATAACTAATAACACCTACGAGAAATTCAAGACTTTAAATTTGTTGAGTAGAGTAAAACCAGTGTTTGGAAAGAACGTCGTTCATGAACGCACGTTTACGCGTTCACGTTTATAATATAGGTATAGTGAACGATACGTGAACGTCACTCGTTTTTAGCATATAGACCGTGAATGTGAACGACGTTTATATTTTTAATGAATTTGAACAATTTTTAAGACGTTCAATTTATTTACCATTTAATAAATATGATATGTATTAAATAATTAATTATATTAGGTATATTAATAATATTTTCATTTTTCCCATTATAATTCCTATAATATTTGTTTAATTGCATTTTTTTATACTTTGAATATTATTTTATATTATATATTACTACTCTTTATAAGAAACTTATGAACAAAATTCGTACTAGCAATATTTCGGTACCACTTTCGAGCCGATCGGACAATGTGCCGGTGCTGAGCAATTTTCCATTTTCCGGGTTACCGGAAAAACCAAAGTCTAGCAAATTCCAAAAACTACCTAGCAAAATCTAGCAAATGACTAGCAATTTTTCGGTACCACTTTCGAGCCGATCGGACAATGTGCCGGTGCTGAGCAATTTTCCATTTTCCGGGTTACCGGAAAAACCAAAGTCTAGCAAATTCCAAAAACTACCTAGCAAAATCTAGCAAATGACTAGCAATTTTTCGGTACCACTTTCGAGCCGATCGGACAATGTGCCGGTGCTGCGTCAAGTTGGCACCGGCATATTTGAATTTTGATTTACACTTAAACGAAATACTAGCAAATTCTGAAAATGACCTAGCAAAATCTAGCAAATTCCTAGCAATTTTTTAATAACAGATGTATAGTCCTAGCGTATTGTGCCGGTGCCAACTTGACGGACATGGTAACACCGGGTTGCCATTGATTGTAGTTAATAAAATATGTATAATTAGGTTAAGTGTTTTTCTGAATTTGATCATATATAAACATCTGAAAAGTGAAATACATCCCGGGAAACTAACCTGTTCAGAGCCTCTACTTCAAGAACTACTGTAACAAATGGCCATAAGTCATAACCATAATGTATACTTTATACGTATTAATTTTATAGAATTTTAATATGTATATTTATAAATCATGCAATAGATTTTCAAAAATATGAAAAAATATCTTTTAATGTATACCTATTATTAATGTTTTTTAAATATAAATTTAAAAAAAGTGGGCAAATGGGTGTCGCTCTACTGTACAGTAGGTTACATATGGGTCACTGTAATGAATGGCATTCAATTTGAATTCAATGATATAATATCATTGTACACGAAAAACGATTCTGAGCAAAGACTGTCAGTCAGCCTATGATATAATATATATAACTAAGTATATTTGATGATATTATTGTGAATAAAGTAATTTATTTACCTATTTAAGTGGACCCTTGCTTTAATGTTCAATCCTTAGCTACAAAAGTTGAACATTGTATAAACTTTTAACTACAAAATCATTTTTAAATTTTAAATTTGATAAATTGTATTAAATTTCGAACTTTAAATGCTTATAAAAAAAATGTGTACCTAAGTATTTTTAATATTTTTGAACTGTCATTGTAACAATATATCACGAGACTTGTATTAATTTTTCAAGGTTTTGAACCAACAAATAAAATATTATTATTGACATTCATAGAAAAAAAATAAAAAATTGGAAACTGAAAATGTCCGTACACCGCTCAAAACAAGTCAAACTGTTGAAAGTTTTATCATGTATGGAAAATGCTATTATAAACATTAATTGAAAGTGTCATGCAGTTACTGTTATTTGTCTTAGAGTTACACCAAAAACCAAGATCGAAATTTGTCAAAAACTGGTTTTACGTAAAAATTCCAGTTTTTTCTTAAGTTTAGGTAATTTGGTTTTTCCCGGCACTTTTGAAAACTATTGGGAATTATACGATTAAGATAGTATACAATTTTGAATTCCCAAATGCACAAACTAGATTCGCTTTCCCATCGAACAAGATACTGTTGAAGAAAATCGAAGCAGTTTTACTGCCCCAAACGGTGATGACTGACAAAGAAAACAAAACACACCTATCATTGTTAAATCAATACATTCATCGCTCCACTCAGAGCTTAAAATTTCTAGACAGTAAGTAGACAGTAGTTCATATTGAAACCAAAAATTCTAAAAAATGTACGTTCGATAATATATTATGTTCAATTTTTTTTTAAATTATTTAAATCGCTTCTCCCCTCCCAAATCTGAAACCCCACTTCTCCCTAGAATAGATAAAAGTTAGAATAATTACCCATGCACCTAGCTGTATCTAATATTATTATAGCTGCTCTTATTTATATTGTAGTTGAGTAGAAGTGGTATTTCGTCGAGTGGCGACATCTACATCGACTAACCGGTTATACACGATGATTATCCTTTCTCGTATTATTATTATTATTCTGCGTTAGTGCGCGTTACTGACCTACATAATGATATTACCAATCTTTAGACAGTTTCAAATTTTGGTTAGTTGATTACAAATTATCATTCGAAAAACACCACTTTATTCAACTTATTTTAATTTTATAAGAAATAATAACTATTAATTTGAGTTGATTGTTTAACGATATACCATGTAAGCTGTATGGTTGTGTATATAGGTATTAATGTACTACTTACTATTGTTTATTTATTGCATTAGAGTCGTCAAATGCAATAAACGAGTGTTATTCAAAGTTTAATTTTCTAAAGACTATAATAATATATTAATATAACATATTAATGCAGGTTTTAAAATGTTAATAAATTACATTTGTGTAATTCGCTTATATTTATAGTTTGGTGGAGTTGTACCGAGAAAAGGTAGGTAAAACTGTTTACATTATTGCAATATATTATTATTTTTATCTTACAACATTATATTAATGATATTATTTGTACAGCCAAATTAAATATGTATATTTATTACAATTAATACCTACTTACATTAAAAATAAAACAACGAAGTATTTAATTATATTTTAGTGTAGGTACATTTTGTAGTTGACCCGGCTTGAGTCTAGACGAAAAACTACGTAACGTAATTATTCAGTACCTCCTCATTATTTAGCTTACATATTTTGGTGTTTATTTAACACACCCGTGTACCGTATACCTGTATAATATTTAAAATTTACTATTATTATTATTATTTAATAGGTAGGTACATCTAATAAATATCAGTTTATTTACAAACCTTTTAGGTTCACTGAAATGTATAACTTCAGATTGCAATGACAGATTTTGTATTACACTAACACACTGATTAATTAAACATTTTGTTCAATTACTAAATAGCATAATTTATGTATGTCTGACTCTGACTTCTGTTTATAAAACTTATAATTTCTATTTTACTTGTTAACACTTCACTTATGTAACCACTCATCTTTATTTTTGTTCACATTTATGTATTTACATGCATTTATCGTTTGTTGGTATTTATCTATTATAAAGTACCCAAATACCTTATGAATGCAGTTATACGAAGAAGACTTTTTGCTATTTAAATATGAAGTTTGAGAAGCTACAACATAATTTTAATTTTTCTTTTAAGAACGGAAATATTACTGTTATAATAATATATATCAACTATTCTTAATACATACGTATCTGAGTCAAGCTGTACCTACTCAATTGCATTTTTATTTTTATTTCGAGTACCTATAAAAATACATAATTATTTGATTTAAACACCCACAATATAATAATATATTATTATACAAATGATTAAAATATTAATTATATATGATAAATTCTCAATACCTTTCAAACTATATGCAGAAAATATAACCGACAACGGTTATAAAAATCATATTTTAAATTCTGTTATGAGTGATGAATATGAATGCACCTATTAGTTTTTATTGATATGCATGTGTTTATTTTGTCTGTTGTCACCATGGGTCAGTAAAAATGGTTTAATTTAAAAACTCATTATGTGGTTAAGTAGGGGAGGGGGATAAATTCCAAGTACTTTTCTAACAAAAAAATTGTGCAAAATCGATTTTTTTATTTTGTTAAATTATAGTAACTTGTTACGTAATATAATTAATTGAAAATATGATAATCGGTCCTTTGTTTAAAGCGTGAACTTTGCAGGATTGGGTAATACTTTAATGTAGGTGCATTGCCGAACTTTGAAATTTCGTTATATTAAATATGTAATACAATATATAAAAAAAATGGTCGGCAAATGAGTACCTTTCTGCTATACCCTAGGTTTCGTGTGGATCACTGTCATAGATGTGTTAAATTTAAATTCAATGATATGAAATAATTGTATACGAAAAATGATTTTAAGCTAAAACGGTCTGTCAGCCATATTACTATAAGTATATCTATTATATGATATTATTGCTATTAAACTAATTTATTTTACCATTAATAATACATTATGTATATCTTTTAGATATTTTGGTTACAGTACATATGAACTTCTTATGAGAAACCTTATTTTAAATTTCCAATCTTTAGTTATCAAAATTAAAAATGCAAAAATATAAAATAATTTGCAAATGTAGACAAAATTTAAACTTTAAATGATAATAAAAAAATTTATTAAGTTATATTCTTTTATCACCGTAGTAATTCAGCATCTCTGCAGAAGCGATATTCGTATGCAATGATTTTCATTAAATTCAAATTTCACATATTATCACATTAATATTTATTTTGGGGTCGGAGTGGCGCAGTGGTCACGCAGTTGACTACGACTCACACAGTCATCGGTTCGATTCATAGCAAAGTGCAAAAAATTTGTGTGATTCTCATTTCCCCATGCTGTCATCCGATTGCATCATCTGGCTTCCAACTAGGTCCCACTCCATTGGGAGTAAAGACCGCACATGCCTCCTCTTGGAGAAGTGGGGAGTATAATGCATATAGTGATACATACATATTACATAGATAAATAGATCACATGATCTCCCTACTACCCACTTGTGATAAGCATTGACAAAGACCGTATGGTCGTTTCAATGTACAAATACAGGAAAAAAAAATTATTTATTATTATTATTTTTTTATATTTATCATTATAATTCAGTGGTTTACTCAATGACTAGGTACACTCGACACCTACTGTATAGCAGTTGGAGCGGTTATACGTCATATATTTACCCGCTTCTTTTTTTTTTTTGTACCTATACTATCTTAGTATTTATTGACAAATTATTATTAAATCTAAATCCTACTTAAAATTGGGAACCCATGTTTCTTTTTATCACCGTTTGTTATTTAAAAAATTCAAGTTGATTGAAATTTTTATTTTTAATGTATTTACATTATAATATTGAAGATAACCAGTCGATGATTTTCGCATTCGACGTCGGGCGTTTCCTCCTTCAGTCTGTGCCCAACTCGGTTGCTTAACGGTTCACTGTTCAATTTCTTACTTTCAGTGATTCCTGATGGTTGTTTTGAAGTGGTCGCCCGGTCCACTTCCACCGGTCGCAAATTTATACAAAACATGGTACTCTGCGCCTAAGTTTTATAATATTATAATTGTATGTATGGTAGTTACAAGTGCCTATTATTCAAAATTGGTTGATAATATTATATACCTATATGCTTTGATTTGTGTTCTCAATTTGGTTGGAAACTGATTTTTATTAGAAAATATAACCGACAACGGTTATAAAAAACATATTTTAAATTCTATTATGAGTGATGAATGCACCTATTGGTTTTTATTGATATGCGTGTGTTTGTTTTGTCTGTTGTCACCATGGATCAGTAAAAATGGTTTAATTTTAAAACTCATTATGCGGTTAAGTAGGGGAGGGGGATAAATTCCAAGTACTTTTCTAACAAAAAAAATTGTGCAAAATCTATTTTTTTATTTTGTTAAATTATAGTAACTTGTTACATAATATAATAAACTTAAATATGATAACAATTGGAAACTGATTTTTATTATTTTTTCAACGTTGTAGCGTATACCTTTAGTATATTATGATAGTACCTAATACACACCTATTATTAATTACAATATTCTATTATAGTGAATATTGGATACCCGAAATCAATTACGATTCACGAACCTAAGGTAAACCATATTATACTATCTAATTTTTAATGATTAATTTAAAAACCAAATTAATATGTAAACCGCACAAGAATTATAACTATATACAATTACAAAACTATAAAATATAAATATGGTCAAACTACAAAAAAAATTTCTGGCGAAACGAATTTGAACTTTATTATCTGATGTGTTACGTAAAATAAGCGCTGCCATTAATTAGATAAAAAGAAGTGTTTATACTTAGCTAATACCTAGGAACTTGGTAGGTACGTAATATGAATTTGGTTAAGATGAGTGTATCCGCTAAGTATATTAAACTGAATATTGCATAGATTAACACATATTATGGACACATAATCTATGACTGGCTGCAGTCTGTTTTTTTATCATTCGAAGTATTTTATTTCCAAAGACTGTTTTAGTTCAAGTATAAAATATAAGTCACAAAAATTTAAATCGTCATCAAAAATTAAATAGGTACCTACCTACCTAATTACTTATTATGGTTGAAGTCGCATTATATTTTAATTGTATAGTGTGTTATCAGTATTTTAAAATTGTCAATTATTCGTACATCTTAATATACTCTTAACTCGCTTTAAAATTTTATAAGGGGTCATTTCACTCTAATTTGAGAAATTAATATGATTATAATAATAACTGTTAACGTAAAATTTGCTATGTTGCGCGTAGGTCAAAGAGAGAAAACAAATACTTCGCTGACATCCTCTTAATGATAACTCCTAACATTATTATTATGATATAGCCCACAAACAAGTACCTACTACAATTCATAAAAGAAATTCCTGTAGATAATTTTTTGTAACAAAACATATAAGCTGTAAACAAATCTTAAACAATCATTACCTAATGTCATATTATTATTTAAATATTATTATTACTAGAAAATAATTTATTTTCAGCCAAGTTGGCGGTATTTAATAAAAAATATATACATATGTATTATAGTATTTTGCATTTAACTACATTGATTAAGCTAACTAGTGGTAAAGTTGATAATTATATTTACAGTATATGATACAGTTTAAGTGATATGATGAAGACACTACATTATAGGAATTAAATATAAACTCAATGTTCAATATCATATACAACTATAATGTTTAATATTGTTAGTTTGTATTTAATTTAATTATAATAAATTATTTATGTAACACTTTATTAAGTTATCACTATTTGCAATTCAATTAACGTTATTTCTAGAAATATTTTTTACAATGTTAAAATATAGTGAATATATAATTTAGGTACCTACTAATTAATATTATATTTACAGAAAATATTCAAAATATCACGTTGGTAGTTCAAAATTATATAAATCAAAATGGATAAGAGGCTATACAACATTAGCCTTTTAAGCTTATCATTCCTGTTTCTTTTTGCTGCATATCAAACAATAGGAAATATCGAAGTAAATATTTTATAAACATTTTTTCTGGTTGGGAATATATTATTTTGAGGAATAGTTTTTACAGTTGACATAATGTTCAATGTTCCATGGCAGCCATGGTCAATTAACATTAGAGGAAAAGCCTGTAAGATGTGCAAATATAATATGTGCTTAGCCTAGAAAATCAATATTATAAATATGCTTATTATAATAGATAATTATTAATAAAAATCTTAATATACAGTGATCAACCAAAAAAAAAATTGTTACCTACTTAATTGAATATTGTTTTATATTTTTTTTAGAAAACGTTACTGAAAAGTGTGCAAAATGACTATCCTTCATTTACCGGCGATGGTTATACTAGTTTGTCAATTAGCTATTTTGTATTTGCAATGGCTAATTGGATTTCCCCATCAATTGTCAATTACACAGGATGTAAGATAGCTATGATTTTAGGCGCAATTTGTTACACGTTTGTACTTGTTTACATAATATTATTATTGTTTAAATTATACACATGCGTTGTATTTTAAATACTTTCGTATAATTGTACTGAATGTCACCATTGGGCTTAGAATGTTTTTAGTATCATTTCTATGGCTGTCTTCATTTTTACTGTATCTTATGTCTGCGGTACAAGGTTTCGGTGCTGCAATTCTTTGGACAGGACAAGGAACGTTCTTAACACTAAACTCTGATTCATCGACAATGTCGAGAAACACGGGAGTATTTTGGGCGCTATCGAATATAAGGTTTTAGTACACCTTATATATTTTTAACACATTCAACGCCGGTGTCACAGTTTTCTAATACCCTCAAACATTTTTACCCCCGGGGGTAAAATTCATTTTAAAGGGGGGTAAAAATATCCTAGTATATATAATTTATTATATTATTATAATGCATTTGATTATTACAATTTAGAGGGTATTAACAAAGTAAATTTTAAAATGATTAACCATCACATTGGAATAAGTTGTAGGCAATATTGTTTGTACTACAATCACTGATAAAGTATGTTATACCTGTCCTATAGAATTATTTCACAACATCCATTTTAAAAATTACAAGACTTATAAAATATTTTTTGTTAGCTTTAACAAAAAGCATAATAATTCATTTTATAAGAAGAAAAAGTAACATATTTTTAACTAGGTACCTATTTAAAAATTGTATCTTTAGTTAACGATAACCGATAATATCATGTGCAATTAATATAATTACTATTGTACTTATTATTATCAGTTATCGGTTATCGTTAATTAAATATATAATTTTTTCATTATCAGGTTTTATTAAATTGCCAGAAGTAAAAAGTTGAACGAATATTTAAACATTTATAAGTCACAGATAGATTACTCAAATTATTTACTTTAAACGTTAAAATAATTTTTTCATTTTATTTATAAATTGACTATTTTGAATTTTTCAAAAAAAATTTAAACCAATTTCAATATTTTAGATTCTGAGCGGAGCGATGAACGTATTGATTTTACAATTATGTGTTTTTTTTATATTTATTTTTTTTGTGTCTGTCATCACCTTTTAGGACAGTAAAAAAGCTTCGATTTTCTTCAATAGTACCTTTTCTGATAGGAAAGTGAATCTAGTAGGGGTCAAAAGTTAAAATTTTCCAGTAGTTTTCAAAAGCGCCGTGAAAAACAAATGAAAAATTAAGGAAAAAACGGTAATTTTTACGGAAAACCAATTTTCGACAATTTTCGATTTTGGTTTTTTGTATAACTATGCTATAGCATTTTCTATACACCATCTAATTTTGAAAATATTTTGACTGTTTTTGAGCTTTTTACGGACCATTTCAATTTTCAATTTTTTTAGTTTTTTTTTATATAAATACCAATGAATTTTTATTTGTTGGGCCAAGAATAATGAAAATTTAATACAAGGCTCCTGATATATTGTGACAATAGCAATTGAAAAATATTAAAAATACATAGGCACACATTTTTTTTGTAAACATTTAAAGTTCAAATTTTGACAAAATTCATCAAAATCTCGAAAATTATCAATCATTGTAATTAAACAATTATTATAAAATGGTCAGTTTTTATAACTAAGGATTGAATATTTAAAATAAAGATTCTAATAAATAGTACATACTGTAAACAAAAAATCTAAAAAATATATAAACACAGTTATTTTTACAGACATTTTAAGTTCAAATTTGGACGAAATTACATATTAAAATCAATTTTAACGAATAAAAGTATATATTATAATATTTTTCTAGCATCACCGATAATTTTAGGTTAATAATTAAATAATATGAATAATATTAATTCAACTTAGCACCTACCGTAAAATAACAATATCAATATAATTTAAAATATACTAGACTGACATACCGTCTTCGCTCAAAATCGTTTTTCGTATACAATGATATTATATAATTGAATTCAAATTTAATACCATAAATTATACAGTGATCTACTTGTAACCTACTGTACAGCAGAGCGACATCCACTTGACCCCCTTTTTTACTTTGTCTGAGAGGCGCATACTATATTATAATATATAGGTTATCGATTATAAAAATATTAACGATTTTTTTGAGACATTAAACACATAATATTCATCTGCTAAAGGAGGAGTGGTTTAATTAACTAAGGATATATATTTTACAATAAAAACAAAATTTTAGTTGGTAATGCCAGTCGCCACGATCTCCCAAACTAAATAATACGACTTTTGTAAAAATAGTTTAACGATTTATTGCGGTGGTGTGTAATTCCGTCAATATACATGTGTTATAACTAATATGTTTACATATGTAATATACCTATTACGATTAGACGCGATGCGCCAAAAAAAATAATTAAATGGCATTGAAATATATAAGAAATTGACGCGTAAACGCAGTCAGTGGCCAGATGCAAATATGTCGTTACACGCGTATACGCGTCGCCGGCGTTGAATGTGTTAATATCAAATACTTAGGTACCATTCTATTATTTATATATTGTATTATGTATAATTTTTGTTTATGTTTTAAGTATGATTTTAGGAAATACATTTGTGTCCTTCGCTCTTAACGATAAAAATGATTTTGATGAACCAACCAGAAAATGTATCTACATTGTGCTCATATCTGTAAGTGTATTTGGTACATCATTATTTTTACTTTTACGATCTCCTGTGAGCTCAGATGGAACTTTGAACGAACGAGTAGAAACAATAACTTTTATTCAGGAAATCAAAAACACGATGTCGCTTTTTTTGACCAAAGAAATGCGTTTGTTAAATATAACATTTTTTTTTACTGGTTAGTATATAGGTAAACATAATATATATTATGTATACACAATATATATTATATATATTATAATATTATTTGTTATTTGTTCTGGGATTTTTGCACAGGTTTACATTTGTCATTCTATGCTAGTGTCTATAGTTCGAGTATTGGATTTACTAAAAGAATGGGTTCCAATAGTAAACAGCTTGTGGGATTATCTGGAACATTGATTGGCGTTGGCGAAATCTTAGGTGACAACATTAAACTATTACTTTAAGAAATCAAAATACATTCAAGCTTTCGTAGGAGGTTTGATATTCAGTATTTTGGGCCAAAAGACTTTTGACAACAACACTAAATCGAAAGGATTAAGTCATTCAGCAGTAATTACATTAGGTTTTATCGTAAATATCGTTGCATACGGTTTGATATTTATAAATTTACCGGACGACTCCCCATTCGGTGATACAAATGGCAAATCATTTATTGATCCCAAGTAATGTATAAACATTTTTTCAACATACATTATTATCATGAAATGATATGTATATTTAGTGTTGTAGTAAATACTTACATAGTTTACATACAATTTTAGTCAGTACCTAGCAATTTTCTGCAGTTTTCTTTTGGGTTTTGGCGACAGTTGCTTCAATACCCAACTTTACAATATAGTTGGACTAAGGTATTTTGAAAATAGTGCTCCACCCATGGCCTTGTTCAATTTCATGCAGGTATTTGTTGTTTTTTTTTTAATAATATTACTTGCAATATTTATAAATATTATCTGTAATGTCTTATTGTATTTTAGTCAATAGCAGCTGCTGTAAGTTTTTACTATAGCAATTATTTTGGAATACATCTCCAACTAATATTATTGATGGCCTCATTAACTATGGCTACTTTGGCGTTCTTCAAAGTGGATGAATTTACTGATAAACGGTGAGATTAGTTTTGTATCATTCAATATAAACGTGTTATTATGATACTTCTAACTTATAAGGTGATACCTTACATAGACAATTAGACTTACTCTTCCGATATTTTGTCATTTGTATTACAAATTTGACTTTTGTCAAATAACATTTAGTGTATATTCTCCCTAATTTGTCTATTAAAAAGTATTGATAACTATTTTTAAAACGGAAACTGATAACCACGAATTTATTATATATTGTTTAAGCTAATATTTATCTTAATATTTCCTATTTATATAAATATCATGTTGCCTACAAATGGGTTATTAAATTATAATTTTAGATTCTGAGCGAAGCGATGAATGTATTGGTTTTACAATGATGTGTGTTTTTTTTTTTTTATTTTTTTTTTTATTTTTTGTGTCTGTCATCACGTTTTAGGACAGAAAAAATGCTTCGATTTTCTTCAATAGTACCTTTTCTGATAGGAAAGTGAATCTAGTTGGTACTTTGGGGGGTCAAAAGTAAACATTTCCCAGTAGTTTTCATGAGCGCCTGGAAAAACAAATGAAAAATTATGGGAAAAACGGGAATTTTTACGGAAAACCAATTTTCGACAAAATCGATTTTGGTTTTTGTATAACTCTAAAAGAAATGACCGTAGAGACATGAAATTTTGACCGAATGTTTATATAAGCATTTTCTACACACCATACATTTTCAAAATATTTTGACTTATTTTGAGCTGTTAACGGACATTTTCAGTTTCCAATTTTTTTAGTTTTTTTTTATATAAATGTCAATAAAATTTTATTTGTTGGGTAAAAAAATCTTGAAAATTTAATAGTAGGTTTCTAATATATAGTTTCAAAGGCAGATGAAAAATATTAAAAATCCGTAGTCACAATTTTTTTTTTTAAGCATTTAAAGTTGAAATTTTGACAAAATACGTAAAAATGACGAAAATGTGCAATTTATTTTGAGTTAGAAATTCATAAAAATTTTTCTTTTAAATCTAAGATTTGAAAATGTAATACAAGATTCCTCATAAGTTTGCCTAATTTTATCAATAAAAAAAAGTTTAAAAGCAAGTCATAATAAATTTTTATGAGCATTTTAAGTTCAAATTTGTACAAAATTAGATATTCACTCGATTTCTCATGTAGCGATTTTCTTATTTTTGTTGCAATTCAAAAACGAATAACTGTAGATGCATGAAAATTTCACTGAATGTTTATATAAGCTATTTCTATACACCATTCAATTTTGAAAATATTTTGATTTGTTTTGAGCTGTTTACAGACATTTTAGTTTTCAATTTTTTTAGTTTTTTTTTTTATAATTGTCAATAAAATTTTATTTGGTGGGCCAAAAAGTCTGAAAATTTAATACAAGCTTTCTTATATATTGTTACAACATCAGTTGAAAAAATTTAAAAATACATTGGCACGATTTTTTTTTATAAGCATTTAAAGTTCGAATTTTGACAAAATTTGTCAAAATCTCGAAAATTATAAATCAATGTAATTAAAAAATTATAAAATGTTCAGTTTTTATAACTAAGTGTTGAAAATTTAAACAAAAATTCTCATAAATAAATCATACTGTAACCAAAAAATCTAAAAAATATATCAACACATTTATTTTTTACAGACATTTTAATTTCAATTTAGACAAAATTTCATATTTAAACCAAGAATAATGATTTTAGTTATTTTGATATAATTTAAAATATTATTTGTTGGTATATGAAACTTTTAGAATATATTGTTATATTTTATATACACGCAATGGCATTTTAAAATATAATTTTTTTGAGAAAAATTAATTTAACTAACTATAGTAAATACTAATGCCTATAATACTAAAATGAATTACTTTATTCACAATAATAATATCATCAAATACATTTAGACTTAGTAAGATATTATAGACTGACTGACCGTCTTCGCTCAGAATCGTTTTTCTTATTCAATGATATTATATCATTGGATAAAAATCTAACACAATCCATTACAGTGATCTACTTGTAACCTACTGTACAGCAGAGCGACATACACTTACTCCGCCCTTTTTTAATAAACTAAAGTATGATTATGTGGAAATAGAGTGAAATACATTTTTTTTTCATTTTTTTATTAGCTTTCTCTATAGTTAGTATAGTTTTTAATACTGTATACACTATTATTTGTTATTGCTTTTTACTAATTTAGGTTAGGGCGAGTTTACTAGTTTACCCCATTCAAAACAGGATTGTCCCTTTTTTGAACATCAAGTGCTCTTGTCTCACTTGTCCTTAGACGCTTTTTGTCCTGTTTTTAATATATAGTCCTGTTTAAATCCCAATATCTTCATATTATTTTATTTTTTTTTATTTTTTTATTTTTTTATTAATACTACCCCCGGCAACATAGGTCATTGGGCTTACAGTGAGAAAACGATATTTCACATAATTTACATAAATTGTATATTTGTATCTATATCTAAGTTACACTAAATTTTGGTTAGAATATTGGCAGCTATAATGAATTGAATGATGTTGGTAATGGATTGAGGGTGATAGCTTAATATTTCTGTTAGTGATTCGGGCAGGTTGTAGGTTGTTCGGGTATTGTGGTATGTTCGGCATTCGGTGAGAATGTGGCTGATGGTGACTTGAACACCACAGGTTGTGCACATTGTGGGTTCTTCCCTGGATATTAGGAAACTGTGGGAGATTTTCGTGTGTCCAATTCTGAGTCTGGTTATTATTACTTCGATTTTTCTGTGAATTTCGAAGGTAAATGTCCAATTGTCGGTGTTATTTTTTGTATGGTTTAATTTCGTGTAGTAAGATGTCCACTTTTGATGCCATATTTGTTGACATTTCTTTGTTACAAGCATTTGTATGTCACTAGAAGAAATAATTTTGGCTGCGAGATCAGCGAGTTCGTTTTCTTTTATGTTAGAATGTCCGGGGATCCAAAAGAGTTTGATTTTGAAGTTATTATGATATTGTAAGATGGTAGCATTTGAGATATTGGTTTGAAGTCGAGAGTGGGAAGGGTACTTGCTAATTTTAATTCGTGATTCAATGTTATTTTAAGTCTTCTTATGTCAAGAGTACGTGTACTGGCAAGATTATAGATACTGGGTATTGGACTTGAACGGTAAGCGTTGATTGACATACGAAGACCTGAATTGTGGATTGTATCTAGTTTTAGATTCTGAGCGGAGCGATGAATGTATTGGTTTTACAATGATGTGTGTTTTTTTTTTTATTTTTTTTTAGATTCTGAGCGGAGCGATGAATGTATTGGTTTTACAATGATGTGTGTTTTTTTTTTTATTTTTTTTTTTATTTTTTTTTTTATTTTTTTTGTGTCTGTCATCACGTTTTGGGACAGTAAAAGTGCTTAGATTTTCTTCAATAGTACCTTTTCTGATAGGAAAGTGAATCTAGTTGGTACTTTGGGGGGTCAAAAGTCAAAATTTCCCAGTAGTTTTCATGAGCGCCTGGAAAAACAAATGAAAAATTATGGGAAAAACGGGAATTTTTACGGAAAACCACTTTTCGACAAAATCGATTTTGGTTTTTGGTATAACTCTAAAAGAAATGACTGTAGAGACATGAAATTTTGACCGAATGTTTATATAAGCATTTTCTACACATCATATCATTTTCAAAATATTCTGACTTATTTTGAGCTGTTAACGGACATTTTCAGTTTCCAATTTTTTAGTTTTTTTTTCTATAAATGTCAATAAAATTTTATTTGTTGGGTAAAAAATCTTGAAAATTTAATAGTAGGCTTCTAATATATAGTTTCAAAGGCAGATGAAAAATATTAAAAATCTGTAGTCACAATTTTTTTTTTTAAGCATTTAAAGTTGAAATTTTGACAAAATACGTAAAATGACGAAAATGTGCAATTTATTTTGAGTTAGAAATTCATAAAAATTTTTCTTTTTAAATCTAATATTTGAAAATGTAATACAAGATTCCTCATAAGTTTGCCTAATTTTATCAATAAAAAAAAGTTTAAAAGCAAGTCATAATAAATTTTTATGAGCATTTTAAGTTCAAATTTGTACAAGATTAGATATTCACTCGATTTCTCATGTAGCGATTTTCTTATTTTGTTGCAATTCAAAACAAATAACTGTAGATGCATGAAAATTTCACTGAATGTTTATATAAGCTATTTCTATACACCATCTAATTTTGAATATATTTTGACTGTTTTTCAGCTTTTACGGACGATTTCAGTTTTCAAATTTTTTAGTTTTTTTTTCTAGGTATTAATATCAATTACATTTTATTTGTTGGGCCAAAAATAATGAAAATTTAATACAAGGCTCCTGATATATTATTACAATAGCAATTGAAAAATATTAAAAATAAATAGGCACACATTTTTTTTATAATCATTTAAAGTTCGAATTTTGACAAAATTTATCAAAATCTCGAAAATTATCAATCATTGTAATTAAACAATTATAAATGTTCAGTTTTCTTAACTAAGGATTGAAAATTTAAAATAAAGATTCTAATAAATAGTACATACTGTATTCAAAAAATCTAAAAAAATATTTAAACACAGTTATTTTTTATAGACATTTTAAGTTCAAATTTGGACGAAATTACATATTAAAATCAATTTTAACGAGTAAAGTATATTATAATATTTTTCCAGCATCACTGATAATTTTAGGTTAATAATTAAATAATATGAATAATATTAATTCAACTTAGCAGCTACCGTAAAATAACAATATTATCAATATAATATCAAATATCCTAGACTGACATACCGTTCCGCTCAGAATCGTTTTTCGTATACAATGATATTTATCATTGAATTCAAATTTAACACCATCCATTATACATGATATACTTGTAACCTACTGTACAGCAGAGTGACATCCACTTGACTTCTTTTTATTTTAGATTCTGAGCGGAGCGATGAATGTATTGAATTTATAATGTTGTGTGTTTTTTATTTTTTTTTGTGTCTCTCATCACCTTTTAGGACAGTAAAAATGATTCAATTTTCTTCAATAGCACCTTTTCTGATAGGAAAGTGAATCTAGTTGGTACTTTGGGGGGTCAAAAGTAAACATTTTTCAGTAGTTTTCAAAATTACCGTGAAAAACAAATGGAAAATTAAGGAAAAACGGGAATTTTTACGCAACATTAATTTTCGATAAAATCGATTTTGGTTTTTGGTGTAAGTCTAAAAAAAATTACGGTAAATACATGAAATTTTTACTGAATGTTTATATAAGCAGTTTCTATATACCATACCGTTTTCAAAATATTTTGACTTATTTTGAGCTGTTTACAGACATTTTAAATTTCCAATCTTTTTGGTTTTTTTTTTTTTAAAAAATCAATAACATCTTATTTATTCGTTAAAAATTCATGAAAATTTAATAGAATGCTCCTAATATATTGTTTCAAAGGCACATGAAAAATATTAAAAATCTGTAGTCACAATTTTTTTTTCTAAGCATTCAAAGTTGAAATTTTGACAAAATACGTAAAAATGACGAAAATTTGCATATTATTTAGAGTTAGAAATTCATAAAAATTTTTCTTTTTAAATCTAAGGTTTTAAATTTTAACACAAGATTTAACGTAAGTTTTTCTACTTTTATCAAAAATAAAATATCTAAAAGCAATTAAAAATAAATTTTTATGAGTGTTTGAATTTCATAATTTTACAACATAGGATATTCACTCGATTTCTCATGTAGCGTTTTTCTTATTTGGTTGTAATTCAAAAACGAATAATTGTAGATGCTTGAAAATTTCACTAAATGTTTATATTCTCATTTTCTATACACCATTCAATTTTGAAAATATTTTGATTTGTTTTGAGTTGTTTACAGACATTTTTAGTTTTCAATTTTTTTAGTTTTTTTTTTTATAATTGTCAATAAAATTTTATTTGGTGGGCCAAAAAGTCTGAAAATTTAATACAAGCTTTCTTATATATTGTTACAACATCAGTTAAAAAATTTTAAAAATACAGAGGCACGATTTTTTTTTATAAGCATTTAAAGTTCGAATTTTGACAAAATTTGTCAAAATCTCGAAAATTATAAATCATTGTAATTAAAAAATTATAAAATGTTCAGTTTTTATAACTAAGTGTTGAAAATTTAAAACAAAATTCTCATAAATAAATCATACTGTAACCAAAAAATCTAAAAAATATATCAACACATTTATTTTTACAGACATTTTAATTTCAAATTTAGACAAAATTTCATATTTAAACCAAGAATAATGATTTTAGTTATTTTGATATAATTTAAAAATATTATTTGTTGGTATATGAAACTTTTAGAATATATTGTTATATTTTATATACACGCAATGGCATTTTAAAATATCATTTTTTTGAGAAAAATGAATTTAACCAACTATAGTAAATACTAATGCCTATAATACTAAAATTAATTACTTTATTCACAATAATATCATCAAATACATTTAGACTTAGTAAGATATTATAAACTGACTCTCCGTCTTCGCTCAGAATCGTTTTTCTTATTCAATGATATTATATCATTGGATTAAAATCTAACACAATCCATTACAGTGACTCACTTGTAACCTACTGTACGTCTGTACAGCAGAGCGACATACACTTACCCGCCCTTTTTTTTTTATCAATTTAAATATTAATGATTTACTTATATAAATTTTGTAAACGCAAACATCTTAGTGCCATATTAGTTTTTTTCTAAATTTAATTTTCTTACACCTTAAAAAGTATTTGATGCATGTGGACTCTCTGCACGTTCCTCTTCGTAATTATTTTTTATGAATATAAATAATCTGGTAGATATTTCTAAACTAATTTTTAAATATCGACAACCTGCAGGTGCTTTATAAATTTTTTCTAATTTTTTTTCTCACTCTTTAAAAAGTATTTGCCTGCGGGCTCCAACGTTCCCCTTCAAAATTTTTTTTACACAATTTAAATATTTATGATTTTCTTATATAGATTTGTTAAACATAAACTACCTGCAGGTGCCATATTAATTTTTTTTCTCACTCCTTTAAAAGTATTTGCCTGCGGGCATCAACGTTCCCCTTCATTTTTTAAAAATATTTTGAAATAGATTTTTAAACTTTAACAAGTTAGTACCATATAAATTTCTAAACCCTTTTTCTTGCTTCTTAAAAAGTAATTAGCTGCGGGTTCCTATTAAAATGGTTTTTTTCTTCAATTTAAATATTGTTGATAGTCTTATATATATTTTTTATACATTAACGGCCTAGATGGTGGCGATGGTGCAATATTAATTTTTCTTAAATTTTTTTCTTGCTCATTAATAAATATTTGTCAGTGGGCTACCACGTTCTCCTTCAAATTACAATTCTGGCAACGTAGTGTCCCCTATGGGCTATTCAGAGGTTTCACTGTAATAATATTTTATTTATATTATTATTCTGAAACGTTTTTAGAGTAAAATTTAAGTGTTTTAAAGTGTTAATTGGTAACATACATAAATGAATCCGTTGAATATTATATGCAACGTACATGGAGTGTTACTTGTAACGTGCCTGGGAATTGGCGTCCCTGCACTTAATTAGTAGGCAGTAGTTGTAACTTGTATTTAGTAATACCTATGATTTTACTACTCAGTGGAGCCCTCGGGCCCGAATCGATCACTGGAGATTTGTGATATATTGTGATCTAGACATCTAGTTCCATAAGTATCCACTATGACGGCGCTAGTAATGCTAGAAGGTGAAATACTCTGTACTCCGCGTCTCCGCCTGGCGCCTATTCTATAATATTTCGCAGTCAAGTGTCAACCTTGTCGTGTCCACTTCTGTATGTCTTAGTCCGTGATAAAACATAATGATATAGCGATAGGTACACAATTATACGCATAAAATATACATACCGGCAATTTTCATTATTATTTTAAATTTGAATCGTACATATCTCATACAATTTAATGATTAAATTATATTATATAATTAAAAAAATTAACAAAGCTATGAGTGCGTTAAATACTTAAATCTAAAAAATGTAAAACGAGATTATTCACTACTCAATTACCGATCAGAATATGTCTGTAATCCTAGTCTAATCAACGAATTGAAGAATATTTTAGAAGCCACAGCTGGTAGATAAATTAACAATCTGACATAAGATACTATATAGTAAAAATAATAAAACATATTCTATCGGATATCATTTATTTTTCAGTGCTTCGACAAACATATGATACTGCTATAGTTAATTTAAATTCTTATTCGCTCATAGACATCATTCAACATGTAATTATTGTTACTGTACAATATTATTGTTGTATATTCAATTTGTATTGGGGATAATTAACAATTTTTTTCATTTTTAACCTATAGGTTGCAAAATATGTTATTCAGATACATGTAACAAGGGAATGGTTGTCAATTTCTTAACATTTTTATCCAAAGTATATACTGAACATTGTATTGTTGCAGTGAATAATACTGTTACAAAGTAAATATTATATTTTTTAATTATTTTCATCACTAAAAATGTCATACATTTTTAATATTTCATTTTTTCAGATGCTTAAAATCATGTCCATTAATATTCCAATGAGATGGAGGATAAGCAGAATTTATCAGAAACAGAATATTTCTTAAAAACGCTAAATGAATGTTATGAAAAATGTCCAGATTTTATTTCAATTTGCACTGACATAGTCATGGTGTTTTTTGAAGTTAATCTTCGTTGATCATATGAAATATTAGTGTAAGTAAAGATTTTAAAATAATTTTTTAATCAAAAGTATTGAACAGTCTTGATAATTGAAATTGATGAAGACAAAAAAAAACCAATTATTTAGTAGTACCTACCTTTAAATTTTTTACCAACTAAAATTATATAAACTAACTTCATGTTATTAAGACTGTTAAGGGGGAATATCCGATTAAGTTATTGAGAAAAATATCCCTACTCCAAAATATTGTCGATCTGTAGTGACGACGTGCCGGAAACTCGCAGCAAAACAAAAGTTAGGCTGAACTTTTTTTTCGTAATTTAAATGATAAAAAAAATTTTGAGAAAGACCAAATTTTGACTAAGAGGTAAATTTGAACCCTTTTAACTTAAAAAAAAATTGTATGTAAAAAATTGACCAATGACAGTATACCAAACATAATATCTAGATTCTAGATTATACATTCAAAGTTATAGACTCTTAACTATAAAACATGGACCAATAGAAAGGAACTTATAATGCAAAATGTCCATTTTTAAACGCTATATACTGATGAAAAATATCACCAAAATGTTTAAAATATTTTTTAGTTTCACCTTTAACTTAGTTTTAGGTAACTAAAGATTATCTCAGTTTATCAAATTTAATCAAAAAGACTTAAACGAAAAAAAATTACTGGATATTTCCTTAAACGGACAACACATGAGCATTTATTGTCTCCATCTTACAAATGTACAATTTGGCATACTAAGTATGTTCTTTTGTAATATTAATACCTACACGGGTTGATTAGAAATGTGTATTAAAATAATGTTAATACTTACCTAATATTACATCAGTTATTTATAGTACAAAATTTAGTTCAATCAGTATAGTATTGAATTTATATTTTGAAACTAGGTACTATAAAAACAATACAGTAATTATTACTTAAAAAATAAATAGAAATTAAATGTGTAGTTGGCAATTAAAGATTGATGTTTATTTAAAAATGTTTATGATTAATTTGGTATTTCCGTGCTATCTAAACTACCCAAATATTTCCAAGACTACCTGTTAAAATCATGCAATGGCTATTGAAAATAAACCACAAAGAAAAATAGTTGGATTGGGGTTAATCTCAGAGATCAATGAAAGTTTATTTTCGAAAAGAAAAAATCACGTTGAGAAGGTACTTCCCGAAACAATGGATATTTAGAGGAATTTATCGAGAGACAAAAGAGTTATTTTTAATAAAAATGCCTGACAGAAAAACAGGAACTCTGCTTACGGCAATCAAGAATAACATTCAGGACGGAACCACAATTTATTCCGATTGTTGGCGTGCTTATAATACCAAATTATTATAATCATCCGGCTTTGATCACTATATTGTCAATTATAGTTATAATTTTGTAAACCGCAGGAGCACACATCCAAACAATTGAATACCTTTGGGGTTCGGCAAAGTGGCGAAACAAAAAACAGAGGGGAACAGCTCGCCAACATCTAGAATCATACCTGACTGAATTTGTTTGGCGACAAAACCTTGCAAAGATCCTCCATTTGATAAAATTCTTATGGATATTAAAACCTACTTTCCTCCACAAAAAAATTATTAACTCAATATTTTTTTATTTATTTTACTATTTAGTATTTACTAATTATTAAATTATATTTTAAATTGTATTTTATAAGTATACATTATTTTACCAGATTTTTTCTTATACTATTTATTTAATTTTTGATGGACATTTTAAAATGTTAAATAAATTTGAATTAGACATCATATATAATACGAATAAATAATTGTTTTATTATTTAATAAATTGCGGTGGTAGTCGAGATAATAGGGATGATTGTAAAAGTTAGTCATGGAAATATTTTGGTAGTCGAGATAACACGGAAGTACCATTAATTTAATTTATAAATTTTAGTTGTGAAAGCTGTCCTACACAAAAAATATTAGCTATCAGATGCGTTCATGAAATTTTTCTAACAGTCTATAAAAAAAATGTTTTTCTAGAGACTTTGTATTTTTCATTTAATGCATGTTTTATGGACTTATTAGATAGAGATAACTTACCTATGGAAACTCTTTTCAACTGTTGCCTTTCAATAGTATATTTAAAAATCTATTCTTGAATGCTAGAAGGTAAAATAATTAATATTCAAAAGAAATATAATAAGATTGTATGTTTTAGATTTGTTTAGATAAACTTTCAACACAATCAGATTTGATTAAGTTAGGATTTTGTGTAGCAATATTAAATTATTTTACTGCTGAAGAATTGAGAATGATTGAACTAAACAAATATTTCTGAGACTTTAATATAATTAATGGCTTCTAACAATTCAGTGATACAATTTTTAAAATAAAACATTTCTAGATCATTAGTTTTCAAATTATAAAATAGTTAACTACCCATTATCTATTTTTTTTAAATCATTCCATAACATCAGGATATTTATTAGAAGTAGTTATGCTTTTGAAGCATACAAAGGGAGTTTTAAATGATTAAATTAATTGTTAATTTCTTCTATTAGATTCTGAGCGGAGCGATGAATGTATTTTTTATATGAACCACATAGCAATTTTACTTTTTGCAGGATCTACAATCTGGGTAAACATTAGACGGTTGTCAAGTAACTTCACAAATGGTTCTATTTTGCTGCTGGCGTTCAACAAAAGAATCATCATTATTGTTAGCAGATATAGTCAGTATTATTGAAACACAAGATTCAGATTTTAGTAATCCTCTGATAACACAAATGTGTTCATGCTTAACTTTATTACTTTTTGAAACTGAACATTGAGTTTGTTACTAAACATATATTTTGTATAATATATTATATACATCTACAATTTATTTTAAAAACAAATTATACTACAAATTAATTAATAATAATGAATTTATAATATTTTTATTCAAATTCAGATTTTTTTCAAATGATAACCAGCCTTGTTTATCTTCAAAAACTACTTGTTTGAACTTCAATTTAAGTACATAAATATTTTCAAAAGTCTGCTTAAAAATGTACAGAATAAAAGGGTGATTGTAATTAGAAAATATGGTCCTTATAAATTCCCAAAATCAGAATTTGAATTAACTTATTAATAAAAGAACAAAATGGAGGTGAGCTTGATTGGTGAATTATGTTGTATTTTATATGTATCACAATGAGTTCCACAATCTGATCACCAAATAGATTTCATCGTTTATTGAGATTTAAAAGAAAAACCTGACTCAATCTTATTATATATATAGAAAATATTTACAATAAGCTAGAAATTTACCAGTCAGTAATTCTATGTAATTGTATAAAAATAACTCACCATATATGATATATGTATATCATCAAAACAATTTTTCACAAATTTAATATAAGACTTGAATTTGTAAATTTGAAACATTATAATATAAAATTAAATTTTAGTCATCTTTTTCAAGGCTCTAATCTGAACAAACCGTTGATAATTATACAATAGAAACATTGATAAGTATTTGTGAAAATAAGAATATAAATGAAGATTTAAAAGTCTGTTGGTTATTGCTCTGAAATAATGCTATTGATATATTTAATAGTCAATCTACATTTTCTAAAAAACCATTCAGCTGCTCGTTATACCAAATAACACAATTAAAGAATATGAAACTTTTACTGAAATTGAATACTTAACAAATTTAACATTTGTAGATGGGACAAGGGTAATTTAATGATGGAAAAAAACTGGCCAAATGGTTTTATATTTTGTTTAAATTATGGTATTAATTCAATTAAATTGATACAAAACATTATTGAATATAGGAAAAGGCGCATAGCCGAGATTTTTTAAAGGGGGGTATTTTAATTTAATATTTAAATTTAACTTGGGGTTTAGTATATTTTTGAATCATACGGCCGAGAGGGGGTGTCTCTGGCTATGCTCCTTCAAAATATATATTATCCACGTCCTATTTAGATACCTACAAATTCAGTCAAGTACCACATTAAAACCACACTCAGTGCATTGGTGCAAGAAGTTGGTTAAGATATAACGATAATTCTACTCTCCGACCATTCCCGTTAACGCGATTATTAAGGGAAGTACTGGAAATATTTTACTTTTAACCACTCTGTGTACCTAAATAGATCCATTTTCTACCAAAATTAGAAATCAAAGGATTTTTACTGCTCACAAAAGTCGATGACTAAGAGATGCGAAACAAAAAAATAAAATACCCATTGTAAAATTGATGTACTAATCTGAATCTAAAATGACTTGATTTTGGTATGACAGTTGATATATAAGCCCTTAGAGGCGAAGCATATTATTCGGGAACGTTCAGTGGCACAATATAAATTATATAATATATTTATCTATGCTGAGGAAAGGCCAAAGTTTAAGATTATAGACACTAGACAGCCGTGGGGAAGGCCTTAGATGTAGATCATATTATGCAATAGCCAATATAAGCCCTAAAAGGATCTAAATCATCGCTTAAATATACTTACTGACTGGTGACTACTAACTGTATTATGTATGTTTAGCCTTTAAAAATTCTAATTACTCATCCAAGAGTATCTAAGCCTATGGCAAATTGAATATTATATATTCATATATCCTAATAGTCCAAGACCACCGGCCACCACAACTACTTCTATAACACGATTAAGAATCAGGATATGTGTGATGTGTCCCAAAACGAACTACTACAATATGACGTGACGTCCAAAGTCCAACCATGTCTTAGCCATGGTCTTAGCCCTTATTCCTTAAGTATTAACTATTAATAAGCAATTGACAAATCGATTTTAAAAAGTATTTGTAATCGACTGATAAATCCTGATCTATAATTATCACAGAATAGAATATGTCTATATAGTACACGGTCTTAGATTATTAGGTCTGGCAACTTGGTAATGGAATCCGTGCTCTTAATGACCGGACAGGGAATAGTCATGCACATGTGTCACTATCTAGCGGATAATTGTTTTTCATTATTATTTAATAACGGAAACCACGGTCTCAGGTGCAGTTGTTTTACTGATTAATAAATAGCATGTACTACATTTCGACTTTCGAGTGTAATTACACCTATACACTCATCAGGCACGTATACAGGGGGGTTTTGGGGGTTCAACCCCCCCCCCCCCCGAAAATTAATAGTTGTGTAGTTTATTTATATATATAGATTAATAACCCCCCCGAAATCTACTATGAACCTCCCTCGAATTTTAATTTGTGTACGTGCCTGAGTCAAGGGTGGCTCCAGAGACATGGTTGGTGAGGGAGGGGGTTCATAATTTTTGGAAAACATTTGATGTTATATTATGTTTTTTTTTGTAATCATTTTTAAAATATGTATACTAATTACTAGAATAAAGAATTACGAAAATAAAATAGTTGATTTTGTTGAAATCTTGTTTTTCGTAAAAATTACCGTTTTCCCGATTTTGTGAAGTACCAAGGTACAGTAAATTTTCCGAATACCTACAAATAAAAGTACAAAGCTACCAGAAATACACATTAAATTTAAATATTGAAGCATTTTTTCATCTATAAAACGTGTATACAAACACAGAAAGAAAAACATTGTAAATCCAATACATTGATCTCCCCGCCTAAATCTAATACATAAACAAAAATTGCGCCAAAATGTATAAAAACAAAAGTATATTGTTATGTAATTTAACTCGAACGACGAGCGTTTTTAATTGAAAACACTTTTAGTAGTTTTAAACTTTGTATCTCATCATGCCAAAAAAGTGTGCTATATGTCATAAAGGAACAGAAGGAGTTCCAACTTTTATAGTTAGGTTATTTATAATTTTAAGAAAAAAAATTAATGCCCATAAGTTGTATTATTTAATATTTATCATAACATGAGATATCATTGACATTAAATTTATAGATCACCATATGTCGTTGATAGATGGCAGTACTAGTATTTATGAATTCCCTGTCCAGTCAATAAGAGCACGGATTATTATATGTTAATCTCATCGAGTTGCATAGGGCTGATATAGTATAATTATATTATCGACGAAAAGGAGATGCCGACAGTGTGACCAACTCGTCGGTAACCGGTAGGTCGGTAACACCGCACCGGTTACGCGTCGTCGGCCGAGCGGCGAGTCGAGCACTACAGCTGCACCTGTCGTTTGAAAAAAAAATAACGGTTACGATTTTTCGAGCATTTGTCAAATATTGTTTGTCGCGAGTCTTTTCCATTACGATTTACAGGCGGTCGGGTCGCGCAACGTTTAGTCCCGTCGTCCGTTTCAAACAGACGTCCGTCGATGGAATATCGATCATTAATTATTTAATATCTACCTAGTTTTTACGTAATATTATTAGAACGTTTATCACCAATATCTTATACACATCATTTTGTTACGCAAGTTTTATTTCCCATTCATCTCTGCGTTTATCGTAACGTCACATTAATTACCGGTTTAGTTCGCGAATTTTTTCTTTTCAATTTTTTTTCACGACTTAAAACACGCTAATCGTCGCCCACAACGTTATATTTTTATAGTGCCGAATATCGTTCGCGTCCGAATCCGAATGACGACTTTCGAAGCCTGACGTCAACCGACCAAGCGCCGTCGCCGTGAAAATCCGTGAAACCGACAACAATAATAATAATAATAACAACAACAATTTTCGTTATTATTACGCATCGCGGCTATCGAACGGGAACGACGAGAGATGGAGTTTACGGTTTTTCGGGATCAAGAGAATGCCAACAACGTTTTGCGCAACAAGGAGAATAATGTGCCGCCGAGGGACCAGCAGCCATCCAAACGACGATCGGTGCTCGGCGTGCTGAACGCCAAACAACCCTTCACCAAAAAACCGCAGCCGAAATCCAAGGTGTGTGTATTTTATTAAAGTTGGGCAGAAGTCGAGTTAAGCGGTCGATCAGGGTAATCGATCGTAGTGCAAGGTGTAGTGCCTTTATGTAATATAGTACCTACCCATATAGATTGGTAAAGTGTTTTTGCTGTTTAAGTATTTTAAAACCATTGCCCTACGATCATTGTCTTTTTAGCATTGTGATAAATCAGAGCTTTTGCTTTATTATAGGTGTGTTGAAAATCCACTGTGGGATTTCCTCAGTAAATTTGTTTATTTTTAATACCTAGGTACCCATATTATAATAATCGGTTGATAGACGTTGTTTGTATCTACCTGATACTGCAATCTTTACCTACCTAGTATGTAATCGAACGGCTTCATTAACTTCTCTCATAAATTCAACTGACCATTTTCACCAATTCTGCTAGGTATTTATCAAATTGTTTTTCAACAATCCAGCATAACTTTTGTTCTACATACCTAAATTAAAATTGAATGGTTCTTCTCTAATATTCTCAATTAATTTGGTAATTAGATTATTAGGTATTTGACTCTGTGTTCTATTTGTAAGCCATTTATGCATACATATAGCATACTTATCTAAATATAATTACATAGGTACCTATTTTGTGATAATTATAATTGTGTGCTGCTAGTAATTGGTCTCATTAAATTTAATAAATAATTAGTAGTGATAGATACCTACAATTATTGATATTTTGTTAATATACCTAAGTAGTTACCTAATATAGTTATTGATTTTAAAATGACATAGTGTTTTTTGAGTTTTATGAAAATTACCTAGGTATTAATTGTTGAAAATATACTCCCTAGGTAGGTACCTAATTTATTTTTATAATTTACTTACTGAATTAATTTTTTCATACATTTTACTCAGTTTTAAATACAGTTCAAAAGTATAATTTATACTTTTAAAAATTATCTTAATTTATAGGTATATTTTTTTATTTTCATTTTATGATGTGTTGGAATCAGTTAGGTATCTCTAAATGTATTGGACATGCATAATAGTTACAGACATTCTACCACTAACCTTTTTATAGTTATAAATAGTTATAATAGGGGTTATAATTTCATTTCAATAATCATCGTAGCGGATTTTATTTAAATGCATTGACTGGTGCATAGAAAAAAGGAAGTGCAACATTTTTGATAAGTTATATGGGATATACGATATAGGTACCTAATATTCATATTGACCTTTATATTTCCCCTAGAATAACTAATAAGTAATGATATTCTATTATGTCTGTACAGATTTTAATATTTTACAATTTTAGTAAATTAAATTAAGTGATTAACAAACAAAAAAAAATATTAATTGTTAGGATACTTATAGTGGTGATATATTTTCTTGTTATTGAATAATATAAATCAATACCTAGTAATATAGTAATAGTACTATTTTATTTTAGCCTCAAGGTACCAATAAATTTGGTTTTCCTAATAAATCATCAGTGCCATTTACAATTCACGAAGATCCACAAGTAAATAAAAAAGCTGCTACTAGTGAAAACTTGTCAAGAAACAATGTAGAAAATCAGAAGCCACCACTACTCAAGAATGAAACTAAGATCAGTGAAGCTAAGGTAATAACTAGGGTAATAACTAATAACATATAAAAATTACCTAATTTATAAGATATGTAAGATTATTTTTGCTACATTCTAATATATTTGTTCAACAGGCCATTCTACCCAAGATAGAATTATTGAAAGAGAAAAGAAAACCACTGTCTGATGTAACCCAAATTGTTCCACCATCTGTAAAAAATGAAGTAAAAACAGATGATAAAGACATTAAGGATATTGATGAATCTGCAGATTCAAGCAATGTTTACTCACCTATGTCCATTGATAATGATAAGTCTATACAAAGTACTTGTCATTCTTTGACTGCACACAGGTTAAGTTGTGATGTAGATACTTACACATGCGAGTTATACTCTTATCTCAGGGATGTCGAGGTAATGGAAGATGAGTTATTCAGTTTTTGTTGATATTAATACTTATCAGAAATCTTTTTAATTTATAGAAATTGCATCGTCCTAAACCTGGATACATGAGAAGGCAGCCAGACGTGACATACAGTATGAGAGCAATATTAGTAGATTGGTTGGTCGAAGTAGCTCAAGAATACAAACTACAAAATGAAACTCTATACTTAGCTGTTTCATTTATTGATCGTTTCCTTAGTTTAATGTCAGTGGTCCGTGCTAAACTCCAATTGTTGGGTACCGCTGCTATGTTTGTTGCATCGTAAGTTTTTAATAGTTTCTTATACACGTAATGTCTGTAATATTTATTGTGGGTAAATTTTTTTTTATAGAAAATATGAAGAAATTTATCCTCCAGATGTTAGTGAATTTGTTTACATAACTGACGATACTTACACAAAGAAACAAGTACTTAAAATGGAACAGTTAATATTGAAAGTTTTAGGGTTTGATGTATCAAATCCCACAACTGTTATTTTCTTAACACACATTTGTGTTCATTGTAATGTTCCGTTGAAAGTTATGTACTTAGCAATGGTATGTTTTATCTATATTGCTCTATTTGTGAATAACTTTAATAATAATTAAAATTACTTGTTTGTTTCTAGTATTTGGGTGAAATGAGTTTACTAGAAGCTGATCCCTACTTATCATATACACCTTCAATGATTGGCTGTGGAGCTGTTGCATTAGCTAGATTAATATTAGATTATGAAGTTATTTGGCCTGAAAATATGGTTGAATTAACTAACTACAGTTTAAACGATCTGATACCTGTTCTTAAACATTTAAACCACACTTATAAAACTGCTCCACATTCCCAACAATCTGCCATTCGGTCAAAGTACAAGTCTGCCAGGTATGTCCATGTGGTATTGTGTTTAATATTCAAAAGACAATTGATATATAAAACTAATTTTATGTATGTACAGTTAATATGTTTGGGTTATATATTTAATAAAATATTCTGCATTAAATTCATTATAAGATAATCAAGTACCCAAACTATACTCCCAACCTGGTAGCCAAAATATATACTATAATAATTACAATTGAACATGTTCTGGATTATGACATCGGTATTATTCACCTATCTGTATGATCAGTCATTGATGGTATTCTATTTTGATTCTATATATTACTATTAGTTTCAGCCAAAAGTACAAAATATAATAATGAATGTATATAAATCAATAATAAAACTATTTTTTTCATATTTTAATTTATTTTATACATTTTTTCTATGAATATTACTTAACTTCAAAATTTAAACACCAAGTTTATATAAGATTCAATCTAACATTAGCGCTACTACATAAAATGTATTTGCTATGTTACACTTTTATAAAACCATAGTCAACATACTATGCATGTGTGTGTATGGCATCTTAAAACTTTTAAATAAAATAATAAGAATATTTTAATCAAAACTAGATTTAATTTTTTCTTTTTATTTCAGGTATCATAGTGTCTCTGAAATTGAGTACAACGACTTGATTTTGCCTGAAGAAACTGCTCAAAAAGAAATGTCAGAGAGACTCAAGTTGGTTGATGTCCAAGACAAGTCATGATTCTATCGTTATTTATTTATGTTTTCGATTTTTTTGATTATTATTATTTTTTTATTAATTTTTTGTAGTAAACAAAATTTTTTTTGACACTTTTTAAAACAATCTATATTTAAGTAAAAAGAACAAAATAAAGTTCAAAACGAACCATACAACTGGAGATGTTTTTTATATTGCGCTTATAAGAATCACGCGTGAATAAAACATTTTTACATTCATAATTATTTTTATTTTTTTCTACTAAGTATATTTAAATTTAAAACTATTTTTTTACTCTAATTTAATTTTATAATTTTAAAATATTTGTGTTTTTCATTTGTTGCCGTTTAGAAGAACAGGTATATATGCACTTGTTGAAATAAGAAAATGTTAATCTCATAAAATTATTATATTATGCATAACATTTATCATTATTTTTTTTATATAATATTTATAAGATTGAAAATTCATATTTTTATTAACAAATTACCATTGCAAAATTTTGTTATGTAAATTATTATGACTTATCCACATCAAAATAAAAAAAATAACACAATATTATATGGGTCAATTTTGATTTATTAGTTGTTTGTGGCTTTTCAATAGAACCAATAATTTAAATAATCTTAGAAAAACTAAATCCTAATCACAGCTGTACATTGTTATTTGTTTAGTAATTTTGCATGACAAGAACAAATAATCTGTCAATACTTAAAATGATTAGAAATTAGGACAATTTAGCAAATTAAATGACTTGTATTTTTCATTATTTAATACTTCTATTAGACTTTGACTTTAGTCTTAAAAGTAAAATATTTAAAAACTGTGACGAGATGATTGTGTTTTTATTGATTCAAGAATACATCTGCAATATGTTAAGCTTTGGAAGTCCTTGTATTATTATATCTTTAATTAGTCTTAAGAGTTAGGACTGCAACTTGGGTGATGTAGTTTATCTGGTTGCTGATTATTTTCTTAGTATTGACATTTCTATATGGATGGCAGACTTCAATAATTCCTACAATCTTGTATGTCTAAAGTTCATTTGACCTTAGCTTTCACTAATCCTGTCAGGAATTAAGGAATATGTAGTATTGCATAACAAAGAATAGTTCTTGGTACTTTTTTTTCTATTTGTTGTTAAATCTTAAAATGATATGCAAGGTTCCTCATAAGTCATAACTCATAATTCGTTCTTTCAGAATTTTGAGAACATTAAAAATGCATTTTAAGTTAAAATTTGATATTCAAACCAAAGTAATATTTTTCTTCTAAAAATTTTAGTTTTTTTTTGTAATTTATTCAAACAGTATTTATTGTTGGAATTTCAATATTTTTTAAATTATTTTTAACCACGGGTTTATGTTCAAATATTTAGACTAATTTATTCTAGTGTATTTATACAGACTTATAGGTACTACAAAACCTGTTGGCTATTCACACAATCACACCATTTTACAGTGAATTTTTAACAATAATAAAAAAAGCATGTGTGATATATAATACATTAAAAAATATTTAAAAATTTGTCAACATCGTCTATATAAGAGTTCCAAATTATTAAAAACAATATTATAGTTTTTCAGAATCTAAGAATGGATTATTTTAAACAAAATAAGCGGGTAGGAGGATGAGGGAATGGAGATTTCCTTCTAAAACTAGTGGAGGAATGGAATTCCCTCGTATCCACCCCTTATTTGTCCACTGTAGTACTGTTACATTAGTGGGTTGTGTTGACGTAGAATAATTCGTTGATTTTTTCACCTTCGGATTTTGTAAAAACGAAAAAACAACTCGTTTCGAACGACCTCACATATTTTATTTAAATTACATTTTTTTAAACGTTCCTGCCGCTGATGTAGTTTGTTAGAAGAGTGTTTGTTTTTCTAATAATTTTCTTGGTCAAAACGTATTATATAGATTTTGTTGTTTGTAATTCTTTACTAACCACACGATCGTTAAATTTTTATAGTAATGAATTATTGTTACTTTTAATTAAAATTACTTTACTAGAGAATTCAATGAAATCAAAAATAGGCTCAACAAGCATTTTTACTTTTAAATTTAAATACATGGAAAGTATTCAAATGCCTGCATACTCATGAGTCACAACCACACGATTTACAGGTTTTTAAAGGACGATAAATAAAATGGTAACATGTTTTATTTGAAACAAATTCTACTTCTAATACAATATTTTTTTTAAGCCCACATAGTTTCCGGGGAAACCTTTTTTTGCTTAGAGTTTGGATTATTATGTATTAATGTCTTCCTGATTCCTCTTGGCTTTAATAAATAGTTAATCTTTAATTAATTATTAATTATAATTAAATTTTAAACTTACGACGTACACAATACTGGTACACATTTTATACATATCGTTAAATTGTGTTAAAACTTAAATTTATTATTGAAATGATATATTATAGATATTAATATATTATGACTATCGCAGTTGTAGTAGCACTTTCCTGCTCAACGCGTGTTGAAAATTACACTTCGTTTTTCGAAAAATCATTTCATGAAAACCAAAATCTTAATGTATTAGATTTTTTTTCTTTAAATGTCTATAAAATTGTATTCGTTGGGTCAAAAAGCTTAGAAATATCAAGTAAAAATATTAAAAATACTAGGCAAGATTTTTTTAATATGCATTTAAAATTCAAATACACCTCCAACACAAGTTTTATGCTTATAGAAGGTGTGCCAACTGCCAATTTTACTTGTCTAAAATTCTGTTTATTTAACTTGTATTTCCATAAACAATATATTAATAAATATAGCAAATTGAAAATGTACAAATTATTTGGTAGTTAAAAATGTATACTATGTTCAACTTTTATAGCTAAGGATTAAAAATTCAAAGCAAGGTTCCACGTAAGTAGTTAATTGTGTAACAAAAAATCTATAAAATATATATACACAATTTTTTTACAGGTATTTTAGTTCAAATTTGGACGAAATTACTTATAAAATAATCAAGAATAACAGTTTTTAGTTATTTTGTTGTAATTTAAAAAGATTATTCGTCGTTAAACTTCTCAAATAGGTATATTATTATATACAAATATTGAAATATGATGATATGCAAATAATATTAATGCAACTTACCGGCTACCATCTTATAACAATATGAACATAATGTAAAATAATATCCTAGACTGACTAACCGTCTCCACCCATAGGTAATCGTTTTTCGTATACAATGATATATTATTTCATTGAATTCAAATTTACAGTGAAATAACTACTTGTAACTTACTGTACAGCAGAGCATCACCCTCTTACCCGTTTTTTTAGTATTAATTTAAATAATTTTTCCTAATATGTTTAACATTTTTATAAATGTTTAACAAAATTTATGTAAAATTCTGTTGATCATTAAAAGATACATTAAGCAGGTAATATAATAATAATTAATATATTATTTACTACCTATCATATAGGTACATATTCGATTTACCTATACGGTTATACATATACCCAGTGTTTGGAAAGAACGTCGTTCATGAACGCACGTTCACGCGTTCACGTTCATATGTAGTGAACGATACGTGAACGTCACTCGTTTTTTGCTAATAGAACGTGAACGTGAACGACGTTTATATTTTTAATGAATTTGATCAATTTTAAGACGTTCAATTTATTTACCATTTAATAAATATTATATTATGTATAAAATAATTAATTATATTATAATAATAATATTTTAATTTTTCCCATTATAATTCCTACAATATTTGTTTAATTGCAAAATATATAAATTAAATACGTGAAATTCCAGTGTCCCCGGCTAGAAATACAACAATAATGTTATGATTTCCATGAATTTGTAATAAACCTAATCGGTTTATCATGAATAGGTGAAGTGTAATTCTATTATGGTATAATAGATATACGTTTATGGGTTTTTAATTTTTATATTGACTGCAGGCTAACGATTCGTCGATTCATAAAAAAAAAATTAAATGAACGCGACCCAATGAACGCGTTCGTTTTTTAAAAGAACGTGAACGTGAACGCGTTCGTTTAAAAAAACACGAACGTGAACTTGAACGAGTTCCTTTTTTAACGACTGAACGTGAACGTGAACGAGTTCATTTTTTTAGTGAACGTTCCGAACACTGCATATACCTGTATGACTATATAATGGTATATACATTATACACTCATAACCTAATATAGACAGTTATAAATAAAGAAAATGAATTCAGGATTTGGGTTTTCGAGAAAATGATCTTTTTGGCAAAATGGATTCGAAGTTTTGGTTTTCGGGAAAATGGTCATTCGTGAAAACGTCTAAGTACCCGTGTCAACACGTCCGAGTCGCAATCGAATTGTCGACCAGAATGCCACTGGCAAACGCATAATCATTTCACATTTCGAGGCCATGGGACCATTATTGGGTATGACCGTCGCGTAAACAAATTGTAGGGCGGTAAATCAGCTGGGGTTCTATCCGTCGGTTATTTTAATTAAATCCATTAATTAATTTACTAACTTCAGACGGTCGTTCGCGGATGATAGCAATGAAATCCACGGTTCGACCACCAATAGTTTTAGAGGAAAAACTGTCAACCATCATACTGTGGGGTTTATTCTTAAAACTTTACTATTACTACAGTGGTTTAAATTTGATAAATAAGTTTTGTGCGTGGGCTAGAGTGAAATCGAAGTTTTAGATAATGTGATAGAAAACAAATAAATGTTTAAAATAGATGTTCAAATACGTTAAAATGCTATTGTTCTTTAACAATATTATTATTATCATTCGTTCTAAAGAACTGTACCAAAGGTTGAAGATACACTAAATTAACGATGATAACATAAAAATATAATAACGTTTATGTTGCATAATATTATTATGTTTTGTGGTTGTCTTTCGGTAACGATTTCAAAATTAACTCGGCGCTATACGCCTAAATTAGTGACTCAGCTGACAAATTTTTTTACTCTCGGCATAAACATAAAATAAAGACGATTTTTTAGAGATGTTTTAAGATCACGTAAAAAAAGGTTTATACCTACTGAAAATTAATTTTTTTTTAGGAAATTCGTTCGGAGGAATTGATTAGAGGAATTTGAGCAGTCTATATACTAATATACTCTATAGGTCCCTGATAAAATATGTGTAAGTATAGGTACCTACAATATACTCTAGGACTTATTTGGTGAGCAAAAAAAAAAAACGTTATCGAGTAGGTATGAGGAATGTATATTAATATTAAATGATAACAGTGCAGTTGCTTATTATTTGCTTATCGTTTTTAATATGTCGTAATATTGCAAACGTTATCACAGTGTGAAAAGTACTTACTCTACATCGTATAAATATTGTACTTGTTACCAATTTTCCTTTTGTAATATTATGTATACGATGATTCACCTTGGCTCACCCCCATTTTTTCCTTTAATAATTATTTGTATGAATTTAAATTTTTTTAACTTTCAAATAGGCAGGTATAACATGTAGGTGCTATTATATGTTTTTCAAGTATGCTTAGATTTTTTATACCAATTAAAAGTATCCTGTGGCAATACCTAATCATTACCTATTTTTAAATGAAAATCATTCTATTTTCCTGTAAATTGTTAATCAGAAGACTTTTTGAAATTGTTGATGTACATGTACTTACATCTGTATTGAAATTTGAACGAGTAGTTTCAGAGTTATTTTTCTTTTTGAACTTAGGATATTAGTTTCACGATATTGGGTTTGGAAGATATGGGGATTACGATAATTTGAAAATTTTGGTAATTCATATAAATCTATCAATATTTTATAATTTATCAAAAATTTTCGAGTAGGTTTATTAAATAAGTACTATAGATAGTTAAATATAATTAATTATTCAATATAATATTCAATATTACATCTGTTTTATATCTTTGTAAAACCATTCTTAAGGACTATTATCCTTAGTTTATACTAAGGGTAATAAATATTATTATAATTTAGAAACTCTGAGTCCTAATTTTTATTTAGATTTTAGATACATCAACATTTTCAAAATAAATCATCCGTCTAATAATTTACAGTAAAAAGGTTGGTTCTCATTTGAAAAAAATAGTACACTATAATATTAAAATGGTATTAACTCTAAATAACTGGAAATATGGTCCTCAAGTGAATGCATGAAAATTCTAAAAATTAGAATTTGCATAAATTCATTATTTTAGATAAAATGGGGTGACCGTGCTTGCGGTGAATCACTCTATATATAGTCTATATGTTATACGCATACGTATCTACAGAACCAGTCACAGTGTTTTCCAGTCCGTCATTGTATAGCTCATATTGTTACAAAGTTGAAAGTATATAATGTCCAGTATTTACCGCATAATATGATTAATGTACCCGTATTAAAATATATAATATTATACATTTCATTCTATTAAAATAGCAGGTACTGTATAACGGACCACGGGCGTGTGACACGGTTACAAACTAAACATTAGGTACTATAGATGATAAGGAATAATGCTAAACATATTAATATAGTAATTTTTGTACGATGTGTAGTATACATCATATATACTCGTGTTAACATGTATAACATTTTTAAGTTGAATAGTGCTGAATAGTTCTGGACCAACAGCAACCAGCACACTAAGAAATTCCGGACGGCTCCAAGTTACAACACTCGTAAGTCTTTCGCTTTGTGTAATTGCATTATATATTGTAATATTTTACTAAGATTGTGTAATAATATTTAATTGAGATTTTGTGTGTAATTAGTAAATATTACTAAATGGCTTATTATTTGAACTATCTTTCCCAAAGGCTGAATGCCCTTTGCTATACGGTTAAAATTATTACTCAAAGGGCTCTGAAAACTTTCGCTAAAGTACCTCCCTACGCTGGTTCCCCTGGTTCTCCAACCCCGTTACAGTATTTTTTTACGATTTGACCGCGAACAAATCATGTGTCAATAAATTAATTGTATACCTGGGTAAGATTGGATGTATGTATTTGTTCAACATTATTAGCTCCGTATTGAAATTTCGTTTCTAGTATATTAACCCTTTCACTGCTGTGGACGCATAATATCTGCGTCCAATCATTAAAAAAAAAACAATAAAATATGTTTTGATTAATGTGAATATACTAAAAAAAAATAATATCTACTAAAAAAATTAATTTAAAAAAATTAATACTTGAACTTAAATAATATGCCTTCCAAAAAAAAAAAAAATTGAAAAATAAAATGTTTATCCCTACACAGAAAAAATTAATCCAGCAGTGAAAGGGTCAAAAGTCAAATCACTAATTTTCCCAAAGAAACTATACGGAAGTAAAACTATATTATATATGTCCGTCTTATTTTTATTTTCACGAGTATAATATTACAAACAAAAATAAAATAAGTATTTTGAAAACTATACCTACCGGACAAATAAAATGCTAACTCAACAGATCGTCTGAAACGTCTTTATTAACGTGTTTGCGTCCAATTTACACTATATATATATTGCCGTCCATGTGAAATGCAGCAATATAATATGTGACCCAGCAAAAAAATGTTTTCCGTAAAAAATAAATGCAACGTTCACAAGAACCGATAATTTATGCAGGCCGCTCAGTACAAAAATCAAAACGCGAAATCTGCGTAAAAATAAAATGTTATATCCGTAATAATAACGATAATAACAGCGATATCCGCACGTAAAAAGTAAATATTCCTTTTTTTTTTAAAAAAAAGTTGTTGAAATAACCGGCCCGTTAACATACGTAGTTTAGGTCAGAGGTCTTCAACCTTTAAGGCAGCTGCGAGCCATCTATTATTTAAAAAAAATCCTGCGGGCTGCATTTGCAATAAAAACATCCATTCAATGATTAAAAATGTATTAAAAAATACGTCCTATACTCTTAAAATGTGTTCGCGGGTATCCAATGAATACAGGGCGGTCCTCGGGTTGAAGTCCCCTCGTGTGGATATGTAGAGTACTTTTATTTTTATAGAATTTTTCCTCACCCTTCAAGGACGGTTTTGGACATATATTTTGTTTGAATTTTTTTTTAGGATATTTTTTGTCTACTTGTGAGTTGGGGGTAGATTAGATTTTCGATTTTGTTCTAATAATATTATATGCATCCACTGGATATTTAAAAATCGTTTTAACTGACGTCCATTGGCGCCGAAGATTTTTAAAATGTGGTCATGTTATTTCAAAACCTCAATATCTTAGTTATTTAATATAGTGGTACCTTAGTATACATTTTACTCTTATTGAAGTTATTATGATGTAAATAAAATGTGGTCTAAGGGGCACATTTAAAAAAAAAGAAGTCCGACGTTAACACGGACTTCGGCACCACTGACGTCCAATCAAGTAGCACAATGCGTAATATAATCATATTATCCCTCTCACACGGATTTACCTACCTCATAATATTAGGGTTAGGATGTTTGTGACTTTGCAGATTATCCTATACATGTATTCTTTGATAGAAATTTGTTTTCTGCCGTCTATAGAATATAATATTTTCATTGTATTTGGCATATTATCAGATTTGTATTTATTAATTTTTCTGTTTCCTTTTATTGTTTCTAGTTTGAAATAACAAAACAAAATTATATTTTATTAAGTGATTTTGAGTTCTTTGTCAATAATACAACAGGTAAAATTAACTGGATTTACTGGGCGTCAAAATGAATATCCGTAGAATCGTTATATATTTCTCTATTATTATTATGCCTATAGTATTCTTCTGAGCTAATATATTATAATATATGCCTTATAGAAATTCATACGTGTTAGCGACTTTGTCATTAATCATAAAAAATGAAATAACGCAATGCGAACTTTAAATTGTTAATTCATTAATATTGTACAATAATAACGTACTTCTTATTATATAATATAATATGAATTATGATATTAAGTGTTACTACTTCCGTTATATGGGTAGGGGAGTGGTATTTTTCTTTTTTTCTTTAATGTTTAACGAGTGAGTGTCTGCGGCATAGCAAACTCGCTATAGTCGCCATTATATTATTATAACATTATCTCTCGACTCTCTCTCTCTCTATATATATATATACGTAGTTTCACCGCGAGAGAAGATTCGTCGTCAGAAGGTAAATATAGAGTAACCGTCCAATGAATTTCAACCGACTTTTCGTATAATTTTGCATATATTAATATGTAATAGTATGGCCCTAACCGTTTGAATTCCGGGTCATCACAATAGTGGCACTATAGCTGTAAATAGTCTTCAAGGTGTCTGTTTTCGATACAGGGTAGTATGGGTACCTTATTAGGTACAATTCAAACTCGTCCGACTACTTTTTAAATCGTACTTTATACACACACACATATAAATATTATAATTTATTTGTATAGAATCGTCTTCGGGTGAGAACGAATTTAACCGTAATCTTAATATTAAGTAGGTACATTCCACCCGATCCAGGGATATTGACGCGCGTATCGCTGGTTATATATTATATTATTACTTATTAGTTATTAGTTATAATACTCTATTCAACATTTTTTTTTTCAAATTCAATTTTCAAAAATGTCTTATCTGATACCGATTACCATGTCCGAGACACCACGTGTATTCCATTCGACGCATAAAGGGACGTCCTACATATAGTACAATATACTACACATATACCAGCTATATGTGACCTTGGCGACCAATCTCTTCGGTGGCAGTTAATAATAGTATTATATATTGCAATGTACTTGTATATTAATTAATTTAAAATCGTATCACACATCACGTCTTATGCGTATACGGAGAACATTATTTTAAGACCGACAATATACTTTGGGGAACGAACTCATCGTCTCGCACTCGTGGTCGGAGCAGGGGTGCACAAAATCGTAGTGTGAATACCTGTGCGAATATACCTATATAATATGCCATTCCAGTTATCCTGAAATGGGGCAGTGGGGCAGGTAGAAAACGGTATCGCCGCTTGTATAATAACATTATAATAATATGAAGAAGTGTACACGCGCACACACACACACACACACACACACACACACAAACTCGCGCGCGCGATGAGGAGGGTGCCTAACCTAACCTGCAGCCGTCACCACCACCCTCCTATAATACTGCGGTAGACGTGTATCTGCCAGGAAACAGTCTCACGGGCATGGTTTATAGGTAGTTTCGTATATATGTATATATATTATGTACACGATATAATACCTATTCCGATGGTCGCGAAATTTCCCACAGTGTATACCAATATATACGTGTATGATTCACACAGGTGTCGTAGTAACTCGCGTATGTATTGTTTCATGTACAGTCGCACCCCATGTCGTCGGGTCGCGCGGTCTCGGGCGCGTGGGACTCGGCCGATTTTCAAAGGGGCAGTGGAGTTTTCGCGCGCGGCACACGGTCACATATAATATATAATATAATATAATGTATAATAATAATAATGTTGTATACACGTCGTGCGTATTAGTCATTATACATATACGCGCAGTCTCCCCAGAAAAATAAATAATACAATAATTTCCGACTTATATGTGAATTCACGCGATATGTTTAGGCGCCTGGTGGTTACTGGGGAGGTAGGTATGGAGGATGACGAGAGAATTCGGTTTTATTTGTTTTACAACAATGATGTCCTTTTATCGTATATCGTATAAAGAAAATTATTGTTAGTACCTAGCAAGAAGTAAGTAATTGCATTACATTTTCAAGCTTTTTTTTACACACAAACCAAAATTGTATCATATCTAAATCGAAAAAAAAACTTTAAAGATGAACATTTCATACCTAAGTAAATAATTCAAAACGATCCAAAATATTTTTAACCCAACCACCTTTATCTATATGACTATATCTAATTACATTTTTAAATTCTGAGCGGAGCAATGAATGTATTAATCTTACAACGATGTGTGTTTTTTTTTTATTTATTTGTGTCTGTGTACACGATAAGTAGTCGAAATAATTCTTCGGTTTGCAACTACTGTATCTTGTTCGATGGGAAAGTGAATCTATTTGGTGCATTCGGGCGGTCAACATTTAAAACTCCACATAGTTTTCAAAAGCGCCGGGAAAAGCAATATAAAATTTAAGGAAAAACAGGAATTTTTACTCAAAATCGGTTTTCGGTGCTTGCGATTTTGATTTTTGGTGGAACCCATAACAAATGCAATTTTCACTGGTTGTTTATATTAGCATTTTATATAGACGGTAAAATATTCAAAATATTTTGATTTGTTTTGGACTGTTTACGGACATTTATTGATATTAGTAAATAGTAACAGTTAAGTGATAACCGTGAACGTTAGGCAATATTGGGTCCATAAACAGCATAAACCACGGACTAAGATATCTTAGTCCGTGGTATAAACTAATGGAAGCACTTACCACACCACTTCACCAACAGTTCACGAGGACGAGATAGAGTGAAGTTAGGTGTGTGTGGCGAGTGAGTAAGAAAAAACTCTTTCTCTCTTGGCTCCATTAGTTTATAGGTAAATTCCTAAACGCATCATTCTTTCTCTCTCAGTTATCTCGTCTACTGGTTTCTCTCTCGAAGTGCCACCCACTATAGTTTATGGGTTTATGAATATTGGTACCTATATATGTGTGTTTAATCGTTTGGTGGTAGCTGATAACAGTACAGTGACCATGACTGCAAAGAAGTTTATAAATTCATTATAATCATGACAGTGACAGTGCACTGAAAAGTGAAAGCATTTTTTATAAATCATAATCAATTACAATTAATTTAAGATGCTATATAACATTTTGAGTGGTAAAAATTATTGGTAAGTAAATCCCATCGCTCCTATCCTAAAATGTTACCTAATCAATTTATAGCACGGAGCATACACGTTTCTAGTTACAAATGTTGAAAATATTAAATTTGGACGGTTTGCTTTACGTGATTACAGGTTAATGGTTATTTTCAATTGTGTCGCATTTAATTTTCCAGTATTTTTCCGAGAAAATCGTGTAGAATGTTTCAAGCAGAGCGAGTTTTAAAGGAAAACTGAGCCCATTATACGAACTCGGTTCGCCGATAGTCGATACGAATCGAAGGTGTAAAAGTCAGAAGTGAAAAAGTCTGCAGTAGATAAGTTCTAAGCCCGAAGAGTCCGTCGTAAAAAAGTCCGGTATATATATCGGACTTTTGTAACATTTACTTTGTATGACTGGGACTTTTTAATTCTGACTCTTTTTTTCTAGGACTTTTTCACCTCGGACTTTGTGATGGTCTACCAGCCGATGCCTACTTCAAATTGAACTAATTAACCTACATTCGTATAATAAGTTTTTAAAGAATTTTCCTCGAAATTCCCACGAATATGACTTTCTCATAATTTGTGATGATGCGAGTGAATCAGTTGCAAGACTTCAAAGGGAAGATGAAAAACAGTTTAAAATATTTTTTCGATTAGTCATATATTAACGTTGACGTGAATATATATTTACATAGAAGCATCATTAATTAAAATGTACTATAGGTATAAGTAATGGTAATATTGAAATATTTCAGTTTAATACGTTTATCTACCCTGGACTTGTGCTGTGCGCCGGGAGGTGGCTTGAGTCCGCACGAAATACGGAGAAAAGTGTCTCTGACCTCGCACACGCACACGGGGCACACCCTTCGCGCAGGGGATTTTGATCGGGTTTATTCCCCACGTATAACGGTTGAGAAGAAAAATACGATTTTAATCGCGCACGTCTCCCTGGTCCGCAAGGAATGGTCATTATCGGATATTCCAGCCGCCTCACCATATACAATTAAATTAAACACCGATATTATGGGTACCTAAATCCGTAAGCGGTGTACACTTTGTACATGGCTTACATAGTTATTTGCAGTAGTATATTATATCATATTGTATTGCGTATTATACTATTATGCACACGGTACACCTGCGTACACACCGCCGTCTCGAAGAGACTCTAAAGGAGCAGGAATCGACATAACTGGTTTTCAGAGCGCTGTTTTATAACAATACGCGTACCTACAGTCTTACGTACGAAAGGAGGCATCAGAACAATGCGCGCACACACACACACACACACACATGGAGTAAAATATCATATTATATTATATAGAGTAAAATATTGTACGTACTCGCATATATTGTAGGGCGCGAAGCGATTCGCTTTGATCGCGTGACTGGCAGATTAGACGAGACAATTCCTAACATGCCGTAAGAATACCACACGCATAATAATATAATGTATATACCCCATGTCCCTACACACACACACACACACACACACACACACACACACACACACACACACACACACACACATTCGCGTGCTTGCAGAGTATTCCATCCGAGTATCCGACAGTTGATGATGATTATGGCCTGTTTAAAAATGAATCAAATCGGCGTTCTTTGAATGTGTCGTCGAAATAATAACAAACTTTTTTTGGATGCCAATAATGATGGGTTGTTCAATGATATTTTAAAATATAACTAATTCACAAATGATCATCCCATTATCAATTTTTAAGGGCTTTATGTGGTAGACGGAAAAAACCAAGGAAAAAAAATAAAAAACAAAAAACAAAATTTTTATATTATGTTATATTTCATTAGACATAAGTTTTAATTTTTTAATTAAAAGTTCAGATCAATAATTCAACAGCCCAGCAGTTCTATCTGTTGAATATTCTCGTAACCAAATTACTATTATTGTAGTGATCAATGTTTGTATTGACGTATACGTATCTTATTTTAAAAAGGTTTAGATTTTTTCTTATATATAAAACATAATTATGTCTCCAAAAATGTAATTTCACGTAAATTAATATCATGATTCATGAGTATCAAAGATGAATAAATGTCTATCTTAATGTCTAGGATATATTATTATAATAATAGAATTATTAAAAAAAAAAAACATTACGTTAATGATATTTAATTTATGAAAACAGGATTGATATTAATGTATTATGTAATATTATGGAAGTCCAGTGATTTCTGCGTTCTCGTGTATTATATAAATTCCTAGAAAAAATTTATTTCAACATTTACAATAAAAACAATAGGAAAAAATAGTTATATAAAAAAAAAATTCCCAATCTTCCCCAGTTAAATACCTGATAATAATGCTAATCTAAATTAGGTTAGGTTAGGCTAATCTAATTCATTTTTTTGCAATACATGGGTTATAAAAACCTCATTTAATGTATAGTTAAATAATTATAATTGTAAAATATGTTCATGTCCATGGTACCTGGACGTTTCCCCCCCGTGTTTCCCCCCCCCGGGAATCTTAACAGCACTGGACGTTTCCCCCCCAGACTGAGACGTCCCCCCCGACAAAATATACCTTTTTTTTACACATAATAATAGGTTTGAAAATAAGTTCTTTGGATTTATCTGGAACGTGTTTGAGTTGACTAAAGCTGGTATAGGTAGAACAAACAATATTTCGGAAGGGTGGAATAATAAATTTACAACACTAGTGCGAATTAATCATCTAAATATTTGGCTTTTTATTGAAGCTCTACAGATGAGCAACTCAAGTGCATCAATCAAAATTTTAAATTATAGAGCAGGAGCTTTTCCTAATAATTTAGGTAAAAATGATAGGTTAAAAAAGTTATGTGAAAGTTTTTTAAATGATGATATTTTAAATTTTTTAATTTCAGTGAGTTATCTTACCAGAATAAAAAAATAAAAATATACATTTATACAATCATATTTATTAAATTATTATTTTATTATATTCATTATATTTATACATTAATTTAATCATTTGTACATTTATTTACTTGCATTGTATATTATTGTTGTATAATATTTATTTATTTTTTGTCCGGGGGGGGAAATTGTCTCGTCTGGGGGGGAAACGTCCATTGTATCAGGGGGGAAACGTCCTAGATTCCATGTCCATACATGATGATAATTGAAATTGTAGTTTTAGTTATTATTAATAGTTTTAATTGATTAATTAAATTATTTATACCCACGCTATGGTTATTATAATTTTCCATTCTGTATTTTATTTCCTTCAACATAACCATTTTGAAACTGTATAATTTCATATAGTTAATTGGACTTTTATATCTGTTTGTTTACAGTAATGTTATTTATTATTATTTACCTTTTTTATTCTCTCAGCGCATATTATAGTCAATTTTCCAACTCTAAATCGATATTATGTTATTAATTTTAATGAATTATCCAATTGCTGTTTTTTTAATCCATATTTTGTGAATCGCACAAGACAAAATAAACAAATACTATTTCGTATCGTACAGCTCGATAGTCCGATCGCCAAGACGCATCAGCTGTCGACGCTTACGAGCCACCCGGTGTACCTATGTAGGTATATTCACTCGCACATAATATAGGCAACCTCTCGTCGTATTATCGTAAAGTTTCATTGCGCTCGACTGAACACGACATACACGCTCGCAGACGTTCAGTCTGGCCGTCAAGTACAAAACGGTCGGACAAATTGCGGTAAACTCACGTCGTTCGACTTTTACAGATTGTGCATAATATAGGTATATACTATATATAAATATATTATATTCATCGTCATCTGCCACGCATCACCCGTTGGATACCTCTACTAAGGATACCTCTTACGTTCAAAAACGTAAACGTTTATACCAGAGGTAATCAAATTTCTTCATCCCGCGGCTCCTTCGTCTCTTCACAATATTTCACTATTTCAGTGGCTCTCGAATTATTGAAAACACAAAACACAATGGTTACTTATTTAGAATACCAAGCTGGTATAATATATATACAGGTCAATCATTCATCAAACATACTCACACCCATTTATTCCTTCAATTTTAACTTAATATGATAGGTTCATGGTAATAGCAAATGGATTTGGAAGACATGTGGACCGTGATAATTTGAAAATACTAGTAGGTGGTACCTAATTAATATTGACATATATCAACATTTTTTATAATTTGTAAAAGTATTATCAATACTTACTAGATCCAATATTATATAATATATTTTATATTTTTTTGTAACACTATTTTTAAGGACTGTCTATGATGCTTCGTATAAATATTGAATATGTCAATATTTTCATAACAACTATCCACTAATTAATTTACCGTGAAAAAGGGAGGTACTCGTTTGAAAAACAAAAAATTGTATCTCCACGTGACACTTCTTAACTATAGTACACAAAATACCTGAGGAATTTTAAAATAAGATCTTTATAATAGTGTATTTAAAAATTCGGAAAATAAAAATTTGAATTAATTATTATTAAAGGAAACGATGGAGGTGAGCATGCTCGGTAAATCACCTTGTATTAATAGTATTATTATTATGAATGCATCAATTATATCTCAAAACAAATTAATAAATTATGCATAGAAATATGAAATTAAATGTTGTACGATTAAAATTATGTATTAATATAATCATCATTATTATATTTTTCCTTTTCCTTGCCACGGCACTATTGACAAAATATACTCGCAATGCCCCTCGTAGCCGCCGCTCACAGTTCGAATGCGTATCTGGCTTACACGATCGCTTGGTTGTAGTACATACGTATTATAATATCCCTTTCGTTCGATCGATCGTTTATTGCAGCAAATACAATTATAATAATTGGCATCGAACCGCAGGCGTATGTTTCGGTTACTTTTCCGCATGCCAATGTGTTTGAAAATTAAATTATGAAATAATAGAAGGGTTCACAATAATCGTACGGCAGTGGTATTTGTCTTTTGTCCAATGTCGGCGAATTAATATCAAATAGTCTGTATTATACTGCGTGTCTTACGGTTCATTTATCGTTACATTAGATTTGAAAGGAGCTTACCGACAATTGAGAACGAAGCCGTCATATTTTATTATACGGAATTATTCACTACTATTATATATAATATGTACTATATCATGCCGATAATGTATCGGTTGTGTTGTTTATTTAGACGAAATAATAAGGCATCTCTATTCATTCGACGAATGATACAATTTTAAGACATCTTCCGCGTCTTTCCGCCTATTGTTGTAATTATTGAACGATGTGGTAGAAAAGATTCGAAAGAATGCAATGGAAATGTTTGTGCTCGGCATTAGAACGTTTTGCACAACAAGGTATTACGGCGCATACGCATCAATGAGTTTTCTTCAAAGAAATATTAATTTCGTTAGGGTTATGTCAATATACCGGAGGCTCGACCCGGATTATAGTTATATAGTTCACTCCCTAGAAATGAGCTTGAACTTTAATACTAGGATTTTTCCATTTTTATTTTAAAGATAGGTAGGTAAATTCCTAAAGTATCTTACTTACCGTTTATTTTAAAAATCGTTTAAAAATTAAGAAATTAACTTTCATTCTCAAAATAGGCTTACCTGACTGTAAGTATACCTTAGTACCTACTATATCTACTGACAATATTATTATGTCAGTGATTGAGTTTTCAGAAAGTAAGCGAGTATTGTATTGTATTTCGATTAATAGGAATACCGAAGTTACTCAAACTAGAAAAAAGTAACAAAATATATCATGACGTTTTTAAATGGTTCATTTTTTTAAAAAAAAAAATTGAATTAAATATTAACCTTAAAAGATTGAATCATTATTTATCTACATATTCAAAACAAAATAGTAATTATGGCACAAAAATAAAAAATATTGTTATAATTACCTATATGTAGATAGTTTATTATAATATATATATGTATATATGTATAATATTATATTATAATTGCATTTATTATGTAACGGATTTTAATGTATTTTAACAAACCATAATATTTATTATAAAAACCGGGAAAAGTGGAACTATGCGACAGTTGTGTAATTAAATAGCCTATCCAGAACGCCGTGTGATCATAATTATTTTAATATTATGTTAAATTAAAAAAAAAAATATTTAATAAAAAAGTTTTCGATTATGGCTGGTTTTGAAATAGATATGACCAGATGGGTGATTTTGATACCAACCAACATTTTCCATAGTCATATTAGACCAGTTATAGCCTTATTTGATGTTCAATATTTTTACAGCATTTGTAATACAGTGTGACCATTTAGAAAATGCGAAAAAACCAGACTTCTAAAAATTTGCTTTTGGCTGGTTTTGAAACTACACGCCTCGTTTGACCCATCAGCCAGACAAAACTGAAGGAATTTTGTTTGTCGGATTTAAATTGATTAACTAGTTTACTAGATTATTAAAGAAGCTATTTTTAATATCTATTTTTTCAGCTCTGATATCTATGAATAAATATATGATATTTAATATTCATCGTGAAAATAACAATATGCGGAATATAAAAAATCGCCTCTATTCAAACTTAGTAAACCTGTTAATCAATCATAATCCGTTTTCAAAATTAAAATTTATCAAACTTAATTCCTTCAGTTTTGTCAGGCTTTTTAGTCTAAAAGTTTTTTCATTAATTGACCTTCCTTGACACAATAATAATATGATCATTTTGTTAAGGCAATTCCCGGGAAAAATGTCACAACCTATCAGCGGTCAGTGCCACATTTAATCATAATATCTGTATTATTTAGATGATAATTTTAAAAACGTAAAACGAATACCTAGTTGTATTATATTAATATTATCTGAATTATTACTTTGTAAATGTAAGTATAAAACGTTATGTAAGTCAATACATTGGAATTAATGGGAAACATAAAACATTTACGGTAAGCAAAGACTTGGTTCATATCTTCAGCCAGCGTATCTCAGGATATAAATACAATATTAAGGCTGTTTTCAGTGTCCAGGACAGAGAATAACTAATACATTTTTAATATTCTAGTTTATTATTTTATTTCCGGCGTTACGGAGGAATGAATCCGCGAAAAAATCGATTCGACGAGACGTTTCTGAGTGCTTGTATACATAAGCCCCTCCCCCCACCCCCGACAGTGACAATATAAACATCGGTGATCTTTGTAGAAAATAGTAATATATAAACACATGGCATGCAAATCGTTTGTAACAACGTCCAAGGGACCAGTAAAAACCTAATGTAATTTCCACTAAACAGTGTCGCGTGTCGCATAACGAGAGTCTCTCAGAGACCTTCAAATCGAGCAGTTTGCTGTAATAATAATAATAATATATACACTTTATAGTGCTGACTACGCTGTGGTATATACAGTCCGACGTGTAGTCGGTCGCCATAATACGTGATAAAACGAAATCACATCAACCCCCCGCATCCCTCTGTATCGAACTAATATATTATGATAGCATAATATTAATATAATGTACCCGATGGCGAAAACGGGTTTTCGTTTACCGTGGATACTGCATAAATCGCCATCGGCTGTGTACCAGAGGAGGTCGTTCTAGACAATATTAATATAATAATATTTATTAGTATCGGTTCGGCGCGGCGTGGGAATTTCATCCGTGAACTCGTCGCGGTGCGTTCCCTTCTCGGTCGCCGACCCTCACACCACCAACTGAAAGAGGTCGGTCCAACAGTCGTTCTTACGCAGTGGGGAGGGTCAAGGTGGGTATTCACCGCCTCCCCCAAGCCACAGACGCAATCGTCGTTTCTCATCGCTAAAACTGTTTTCTCTTTTATTGTATTTCTTACTAGATTTAAAGTTATCTGCTTGCTATTCTAACGTTATATCCAGTTTGTTGCAAAAGAATATACTCTAGATTTTATACCGCCGCATTATTGATTTTGAAATGATAAATCGTTGACTGATTTAGTTTCAATCGTACGCGTTAACATTTTGCGTGATCTCCTCTTTTATGTGGCTTCTGCCCCTCAATTTACATAAAAAAAATATTGTCCCAGAGTCCACTGTGACTATGACTGCTCAATACGCATTAAGACGATAATAATACAATACACAATAATAATGCCCGTAATGACCGAATACGCACGGTGGTGTGAACATAAATTTTCATATTGGGGGGGGGGGGTGATTCATTTTTACATTATTTTTAAGATAAATTGCACGGTAGTGCCCCCCCCCCGCACTAATATTATTTTACATAAAAAAAAAGGTCTCACGGGAGACTCATCCAGGGACATCCTCCATACCTCCCCCCCGCGTATCGTCGTTGGGCGTCGGTACAATAAACGCCACGACCAACCACTGCAGCAACAAAAACATAGCTGTTGCTCGCCAACGATAAATGAAAAGTAAAAACACATCTCTGCATATAGCCTATAGCGCACGCCACTTAAAACGTCATCGGGTGATTGGTCGGCGGACGGGGTAGGAGGGTTCCGCGGGGACTACTCCCGAGGTTCTGCAAGGTACCTACATGAAATCGCGACGTGCGTCGAAAACAAAACACTTTTTATCGTGTATTTAACAATAATATATATTATAGAAACAAGCCAACGGCACCGGAAAGTGAAAAAAAAAAATAAGAAAAACGTTCGCGTACTCATAGTGTGCGTTTCCGCGTATCCACCAGTGTTATATACACCGCGCGCACGAAACGTCTACGTGTTCTATATTATTTACAGGTCGTGTGGTGGTGAAGTTTACCCGCGATGTTGACTCAAGTGTAGGAAGCGTAGCGAGATCGAAAATGTCTTAGAAAAAAAAAAACAAAAAAAACGCATACAGTCCAAGTCGTTATCAATATAAGGAATCTCTTTCTGTAATATACAGAGTGATTCACCAAGAATGCTCATTGCTTTTTTTTCCATAATGCATTCATTCAAAATCTGATTCTTGGAATTTTTAAATGTCCTGTGGGGATGCAAACCTTTGATTTTTAAATAAGAACCCCATTTTCTACACTAAATTGTTTAATGAATAATTCTTCTGACATTTTTGGCGAGATTCAAGAATCAAGATTCGAGAACTATGTAGTATTACATATTTGAGTTATTTATCTTTGAGTACTAAGCATCTGGTCCGCAATAACAGGATGGAAGATAATATAGAGGCTATAGTGATTTTAAAATGTTAGTAATTAATATTAATCTGTACACATTTATAACTTTTAAAAATAGTCCAAGTCTAATAAATACTAGATCCAATATACATCTACTTTATATTTTTGTGAAACCATTTTTAAGAACTATTATCCTTAGTATAAACATTTAAATAGGCAACTGAGAAACTACAGGTTCGAATTTTGAATTTGATATTTTCATCAACATTTTCAAAATATTATTATTATTATTATATTATTTTTTTAATGCCCCCTCCCCCCGCTCGTATACGCGTGCACGTAAAAACGGACAACGTCGAGGCAACGGATACCACGACCCACTCTGTATATAATAATACTAGTGGAATCCGTATCCTTTTTGAGACGTATATATCACATATAACACTATACTACATTCTTCTCGTTACGTGTGCGATATACTTCCTTTATAAACATATACAATATATATATATGTGTGTGTGTGTGTAGTATGTAGGCTGTCACGTTGGTTTCGAACGAGTGAATCGGCGTGTACATAATATTGCATGCGTTGAGCGCCAGAAGAAGCTGCGGGCGTCGTTCACGTATAACTCTGTCGGAAAAAACAAACGGTTGGTTGTCACTTTTCGGTTATATCTACGTACCTATATCAGGGGAGGCCAAACGTTCGGTCCTGAACGGTTTTAAAGTCGACCCTCCTCTGTTAGAACTTATTTTAGTACATCCAAGCATTAGATACCTACAGTTACACACCTACCTACATATTTTTGTTAACTCATTTGAGTCGGATTAACTTGCTCGAGTGAAATGGAGTTTTATCACACGAAAGCTGTTATAAATGTTGAATACCGATGAGCTACACTTGCTAATGACCATTTAGAGCAGCATCTTCGTTCAGCAGCAGTCAGCGATTATTCCCCAGATTATAATCAACTGGCGAACGATATGTAATGACTACGTGCTTCTACGTCAACAGTATGATGCTTATTTAATTATGAAATTATTTATGTAGGTAAGCATGTTTATTATTAGTATTAGGTTTTTTTTTTATTAGCTTCTAACACAACAATTATAGCTCAACTATTAGAGTAATACAATCAAAATGATATACGGTAATAATCTCTGGAACTACTTAACCGGTTTTAAAATGTTTTTTATTGAAAGAATAGAAATAATAATAATCACATATTTTTGTTTATTATAATATAGTTGGCTATTGGTTCCAAAAAATAAGATGGTTATTAAAACTGAATATTATTTTAGACCTGTATTTTATATTTGGTCAAAACCATCAAAATTGTTGTGACTACTAACCACTGTCATGACTGTGTTAAAAATATTTAATGTAGATTAAGATGGGGTAAATCCACGGGAATTTGTCACGGGAAGTTTATTGAACATTACTATCGCTGGGGTATATTAAATGACGAATTGACCAACAATTTTTAATCATATAGAGCTGTTATTTTTAACAGGTGACGAAATGATCAGCTTGTATAATACAAATCTAAAGGTCGGATAAAATGTATAGGGGAAATAATTATTACATAATCAAATCGTCAAAAGCGGTTTTCGTAATATTAAAGAAAGCCGATAGGTAAGTGTAAAGTGATTATGAAATTCAACGTTTATTATTACTAGTTATGAAGACTTAAAAATAATAAACATTTTTTTTACGTGGGTCGATTCTCAGAGGAAAAATATATTCTCACTAGAACTTAATAAAACAAAGTTTTTCCACCCCTGAGGTATATATAGTTAACAATATATTACACCATAATAATACGTTTCGAGTACTAGTGGAAAAACTCCTCGAGTCTTAAAAATATATTCTTCCCGAGCGCGTACGTGGAGGTTCGCCGTAGTGCCGACGGCGCCTTGTCAGTAGTCAGTGTCCGCGAGATTGATCCCGGTGGGGTCCCCGGGGTGTCTTGGCTGGACCAGCATACATAAACAAAATAATATATAAATACAAATAATAGAGTGATATAGTATAGGTAATAACAAATAGAAAACCCAAAATAAATTTTAACTACACCACGGTATGTACTTTAAAAGTAAATTTCTAGCTTAACTTCAACTTTCTATAACTATAGACAGTGTCCAGCTTCGGGTGCATTTTACAGTTGTTGACAGCGGACATACATACAATTTATCTATTCCATTCTAACGTAAATTATTATGTAATACATTTGTGTTTATATACCTACTGTCAATGTACGATATTAATATTATATATTCCTGCGGTGCAGGATAGCGGCAGACGATGAAAACGACCGGCTCTCTATAATGAATATCGGACAGACACCATCTGGGTTAACATTTCTGTGGCGCCACCATCGTCCTGAATAAATAGAATCTACATAATATGTGGACACATCAACAATAGTTTGCTACACACCTGCAGTATTTCGCACTGTTACAAATACTACGCACAGAATAATATATATGGGCACTCTCGCTGATATAGGTACGAACCGCACTCGTTGTTTAAAAACGATTTAACGACCGCACTATAATGATACAATAATTGCACGATACGAGTATATGTATATAGTACATATATACACCGAATGGCCGTAACACCGTTGCGCTCGGATTTCCCATTTTCAGCAGAAATTAATGGAAGATTGCCGAATCCACTCGTTTTGCCTTTTTATTCATTATGCCGCCGCAGCAGCAGTTATTCCGCTCGTCTGTTGACTGATCAAAGGCATTGTCGACTCTTTTATACCCAAACAACGACCCTGCATCCGTTTCCGATTTAAACATTATTTCGACGTTACATCATTCAAAAGCAGCGCGCCCACTCTTGTAGCGATGCGAGAGAAAAATTGAACAAGAGTTATTTACAGTTGAAATCTATTTGAAATTTCTTATTCGGCTGTAATCGGTAGTATAAAACATAATAATCGTGAATTCATTTTAGATTCTGAATGCCCGATGAATGTATTGGTTTCACAATGATGTGTGTTATATTTTTATTTTTTGTGTCTGTGTACACGATAAGTAGTCAAAATAATGCTTCGATTTTCAACTTCAGTATCTTGTTCGATGGGAAAGTGAATCTTGTTGGTGCACTGGGGAGGTATAAATTTAATACTATGTTTAAAAGCGCTGAAAAAATACAAAAAATAACGAAAGCCTGGAATTTTTACTCAAAATCGGTTTTTGACAAAATCGGATTTGGTGTTTGGTGTAACTCTTATACAAATGACCGTAGATACATGAAATTTTCACTGATTGTCTATACGTATTAGCATTATCTATTCACGATCAAATTTTCAAAATATTTTGATTGGTTTTGGACTGTTTACGAACATTTTCAGTTTTAAATTTTTTCAGTTATCTCTTTATATTTGGCAATAAAATTGTATTTATTTTGTAAAAAAGCGTGAAAATATTATACAAAGCTCCTTATATATTATTACTATAGCAGTAGTTGAAAAATATTAAAAATACAGAGGTGTAATTTTTTAATAAGCATTTAAATTTAGATTTTTGACAACATTTATCAAATTTAAAATGTAATAATTAGTAGAGATATTTATTAAGAGCACTTAATTAACTACCAACGTCTTAAAGTAGTTAAGTAATAATGATGTAATCACTTCAAATACCTAATATAGAAGCCTAAATATAAGTGATAATAATTATTTATACAATATCTGGCTCTTGGTTATTAACTATAAACTTTGAGGAATACTACCGCAAGGCTCTAATTTAAATCGATCCCGTCGCGTTGTTGTGGTGTCATCAGTATAATATTAAATACGAGTGATAGAAAATACGTTTAAAGAATATAATACACATAAATAAAGAATTCAAACATACCGAAATAAAATCATTAGAATATTGGAACTCTGCAATTGCAAGGTCCTCTTATTTGAATTTGGTATTAAAGTTTTTATCGGGCGTATACTATTGATATTAGTCAATAATTTATTATTTTTATTAATAGAGATTATAATATTGTATTTGCATACACGCGAGTACCAAAACGACATTCGCGTATAATATTATAATATTTTTGCAAGCGGGAGGAAAAAAAAATAATAACAGCCTACTCCAAACTCTGTTGATACAATGGTGTCAAAATAGGCGGGTCGGGAATGATTTAATAACATTTATATAATATACATTATATTTAATATTATTTCATATAATAATAAAAGTAAAAATAAAACAACAATAAACATTCAAATTTCAAGCACGGTCGGCCGAATACGTAATAATGCAGCGAGACTATGGCGAACACATATTCACTTTTCCGTACATTTCAACGCGTATACCTACCTGTGTGAGTATAAGGCCGCAACGGAATGGTCCTCCGGGATTTCGTATCGTTACGATTAATAATATACATAATATACAAAACCGTATTTGTTTAAATGACATTATATTATTTTAATTCGTAAAAACGAAGTGAGCGGCCACATCTATTCCCCAGCGTGTATTATGAAATGTAAAAAAAAAAAAAATGATATATTTAAGCTTCAGAACAATATCGCTACGTGTGTGTTATCATCACGATAAATATAATATTATTATTATTTTGAACTCTTCGCAATGCCGCACCGGAGAAAAACATGGAAATCATTTACGACCGTTTCGATCGTTCGTGTATATGTATATAAATTATAATTTATAAGGTACAGGAACGGAGAATAAGATTATCGAGAATATTGCACGGGTTGATTTTTTTTTTTATTAAAGTAAGACATTCACATTTTATTGAACAATTTTATAGTATTTATATTATTTATAAGTTTTAAAGGTTTTATTTTTCAAAATAAGTAGAGCGAGTGTGGGGTATTATAATACCGCACGAATTTCGGTTTCACTACTACTCAGCTCATCCGCACTTTAAATGCCTACATAAGGCTATAAATAATATAATAAAGCTGCTCAATATATTCAACATTTATGAATCGTAAAATGTTCAGAAAGATATTCTGCTCCAGACCATGGAACAAAAAATTGTTTAAAAAAAAACGTAAAAACCCAAAGAATCTGCACTATAATATAAGAATTTCGAAAACACACTTAAAAAGTTTGAGTGCATATAAAACCGTTTTATTGCAACCCGCACAATAATTGACAGGGGGCGGAAAACGAACGGTAAAAAAATATCCTCTTAGAATGCCGTTCGGAACGATGCGAGTATATAATATTATTATTGTAATCGTTATAATATATTGAATGATAAACCCTCGAAACATTAAATGTGTTGTAGTTGTTGCTGTTGTCCCGAGTCCGTTATTGATGATGGTCCGCGGTCGGGCGCCAGAGTAGAAAATTACTGTGGAAAACGCGGTTGGATATAGTCTAATCGATATCGAAAATCGCTCCGTCGATACGTTTTTCGAATCACTCCGGTGTTTTATTTTTTCGACATTTTCCAACAGGCCGCAATTGTCGGGGACGTTATTGATTGACACCGGCGGCCCCGCGATTTGACGGCGTCGATCGGCACACACAGCAACAGCGGTCCGTTGCGGTACGTCAAGTCCATCAATAATACGACCCAAAGCGAATACACGTGTGCGTTCGAAATCAGCGGCGGTCCACCCCTCATTACCGGTGGTCGATTGGATTCCGTAGTTGGACAACAGTTGTAATAATAACCGTAAAAAACAAAACAAAACCCGAACGCTGCCATCGGTGCCTCGGGCAGTGGGGCTGCGCGAACTTTTTGAGTCTTTCAAGCAAATCGTATATATTTTTTTGTACATTTTTACCAAATATTATATAATTAATATAATATACGTACATCACCGAGTTTGGAGTTGGTTCCCTGCGAGTCTGCGACTCACTTTGGTGTAATACGCAGGGGTAACATAATATATATTATATTAATTATAATATTAATTGTCATGGCATATTATATGTCGAAGTCTCGAGGTCTTACGATACAATACGCCCACCCGTGCCCGGTAGACGACTCACCCATAAAGACATGAAGAAATATTTCAGAATCAAATAGTCCTACATCTTGCCGTCACTGGCCTGGGTTAGGTAGGTATAATGTTAGGTATATAAAGGCAAAACTAATTAAGTTTTATTATTTGTATTCTGTGTAAAAAATTTGCGGCAAAAATGTTTTTTTTTTTTTGAATTACGTTTTGATGTGTAGTACGACATATTTACCATTTTAAATTTTTAATATATATGTATATTTGAGTGGGGTCACGCGCTAGTCCTGAACATTACGCTCAACCCGAGCAGCCCGTTGTACGTGACGGCAGATTTTGAAAGGTCACAGATTTCGACAAGTTTATTGATTTATATCACACTATTATGTTGTATAAAACTATTAGAATTATCTATTGCAAAAGGTGTACAGGTTGTGAAAGATCGACTTTCGTTCGTATGACGTAGTAATAGATACCTATTGTTATGATATTATATTATAATGAATTGTAATGTTACGTTTTTCATTCGCAAGACGCAAAGAATGTTTTGCGACGGTTGGTGGAAATTACGACCGCACGTCACGACAATGACGTACATTATGATTTAATATTATAATATTTAAACATTTTAATCCCCGCACTGGGTTTTTAATTTACTCTCGACGTTGGCGTTCTGTAGTTGCGTAGAGGACGCTTATTCGCTGTATAGTATATACCTACCTCTATCAATTAAACTCATCAGTAGGTATATGGTTCGAGTATCGTTTTGACTGACACAATAACCTCGTTCTACGTTATTCGATCGATTTTCATTTATTGTAATAATACACGAGTATAATAGGTAAGTACGTGTGTATATAGAGTATAGTAATTGTGCCCGAAGGAATACGATTCGATGCATTTTTCCCCTATTCGCAACCTCTTCCCGATTTGCGAAGTCTAACGGCATTTTTTAAATACATTTTCTTCACGTAATATGATTTCTGTAATAGATATTCGATTTCCCCCCCCCCTCCATCGATCATGAGATTGTGTTGGATTCGGGCCGGCTGCAAAACTTGCCTTTCCCAAATTGCACGGGGTTGTTGTTGTCATGACCCTACTATATAGATTCACCCTCGACCCGTGCAGAGAACAATACTATGAAAATGTTGGAACGGTGCAGGTAATAACGATTTTGTGTTTTAATCTCGATTTGTTTGTTTGTTTTTGTGTGTTTGAGTGAAGGTTGAAACGAATTATAGTGCCATAAATAGAATATTTACGTAAATTAACATATTTAACTATTATAATTTTATTCCAGTCATCCGTGGAGACACACCCTTAATAAGTATAAGTAATAACCTTTTGTAAGCGTACTTGGTGAATATATATTTTTTAAATAATTATAATTTTTTGCATCTATTCAAATTAAAAATGTGTGACTTAACTCGGCTCTGTGAAAATAATATTTGTTTCATTAAATTAAAATCTTTACGAAAAAATCAGTAACCTTTTGTGACTTGCTGCCTTTTTTTTTTACTACCTATGTAATAGTTTGTAGTAAATTATATAATTTGTATAACCCAAATAGGTCTTTAATTTAAAAATAAAAATTAACAAATTAAATAAGCATAACGTTTTTACGGTCGCGGTCGCCTTATATTCATAAATTTAATATCATGTAATATGAACTAATTGATATTAAGAATAAATGGTATCCACCCGGTTTCCGAGGAAAAATAATGGGGTGGATCACTTCACTACCTCCGTATTTTAATAATTGAAATAATTTAAAGCTTAAAAATGAATTGATTTCTCCCATAAACATTTAGATATAATTAGATTTAAATTTAAACTATTGTTTTATTTCAGAATATAGATATTTGTTTTAATGGTATAATCATTTCTACAATTTTAAGAAACTAAAAATTGCAAATATTTTTAATCCTGTAATTATTAGTTTGTTAACCGACAAACTATCATATAAAACAAAAATATATAGTTTAATACTTGCATTTCGTTTTAAAGAAAATAAATAAAAAATTGTAATGAAAAACACTAAGTTCTTACCTTGACAGTAGTTGTCATATTGCTTTTAAGCATGTCATGTTATGTAAAAAAAATGTAGCTATTACTACCACCGTTCTAAATCAATAGGGTTGTGTTCTTTTTTATAATGGAACCGAGACCCTATTCTTGGGCAATGAGCAAAGTTAGAAATATAGTACTAAATTACCAACAAAAGGGATAAACTTTAACTTTTTCAAATAATTTGTCATTTTTAATTAAATATAAAAAATAGGCACTTTTAAACCATTAACCGTAATTAGTTAAAAAATAACGAAGTACACGCCTGCAGGTGTTCATTTAGAACAAAATATGCTACAACAATTTAATATTCAACGTAATTATACTATAAATGCATGTTTAATGTATATTTAAAGGCAAGGGTTAAAAGTTTTTAACCCTTTTAGAAAGTTTAAAATATTAACGAAAATAATTTCAAAATGTATTTACTATTTAAAAAATGGTCAACGAATATAAGTATCAACAAAATAAAATTTAAATTAACACTGTTCATAAAGTTATTAGTTTTCACAACTATGTGTTTTAAACCAGCACGTGTTCTATGATTTATTGACTATTATAAATATATATTTAATTTTGGATACTTGTAATCTACGAAGGAAGTAAATCTTAAATAAGTGTTCTCAAAAGTAATCATTATTATTTTAAAGCACGCAAAATACTAAGAACTATTGGAATTTCAATAAACTAATTTTTGCTTTGTTTTTTAATTTACCTATTGCGAGTTTATCTTGTACAATATAATTATTACGGCAAGCATGGGACGAAGTCAAATAACTTTATACAATTTTAAATCAAACACATAGTTTACGTGAAGTAAATGCTAACATTCATCCGAAATAACTGGGATATATTTCCTTGAAATAGAATCTGTTGTTTGATAATGTGTTATACATTACACTGTATGTATCTATGTATTAGTATGCTATATTTATAAAGCGATTCCCCTGACAACGAGTACCGTAGAGAGGTAATTTAGTATAAATATAAGAAGGCGTGTAAAAACTTTGGTCAAAAGTACAACGCACGGAAGACGGATCAGATGGATAATGACATGTGATTAAAGTGTCAACAATGGAAGAAAAACACGAATAACCTATTATAACTCTTTAGTTTTTACATATTGGACTCAGGGCCGGCTCAAGGTATAGGCGAGCTAGGCACCTGCCTAGAGCGGCACTTCAACAGGGGCGGCATTTTAAAAATTTACTCATAATATTTTTTTTTTATTTATTGGTATTATGAATATAAGAAAAATATTTAAAAAAATTTAATTTAATTTAATTTTAAAAACCAACTTACCTATAATAGGTACAATGAAATACTTAAAAAATATTACATAATAATTATAAATACATGATAAAATATTTATAGCGTTGTGTCAATGTTCGTAAGGCCGATGCGATGAAAAACAAAACAATTCGTTCAAACTTGCGATAACGCATCGGACGCACTCGCTTTCCAGTTTGGACATGTCAAATCATGTTACGGTTTTGTTTTATATTTTAATCACATCAGTAGCATTTTGTATATTGTATTTTCGTATAATTTGTATCTAACTTTTATTTCATCGTGACTCGTGCTCGATTCTTGACGGCTGACACAAGCAAAAATTTCTGACGAAAAATTGAAATTGAGTTGATTTCTTAAGTAAGTAAAATGCTATCGGCACATCGTACATATATTTATAAAACTAATGGTTAAATAATGATTTAATGATCAAATATTAAAACTTATGTCTATATGTAAATCTTGTACTTATCTATTATATTTTCATTTCTTATATATTTTAAAATTACTTAACTTATTTATTTTTAGAAAATATAATTCATATTACCATGTTAAAGTGATTTAACTAGAAATCAGGATATTCATCACTTTTAATATTATATCATTATTTAAATCAACTTTTAAATTTAAATAGGTAGGTAATTAGTACAATTTTCTTTTAAATTTAACATTCAGTTGAGAAAATACGACTTTTTTATTAACAGTCGAAAACTATATGTAATGTGTAACACTATAATAAATGTTATATAAATACATTTGGGTTACTTATATTTTTAACATTAAATTAAATATTACTTGTCAAATGTTTTTAATCAATTATATCATATGTGCGATGTTACATATTTAAATAGTTATCACTTATAAATCAAAAAAAACATAGTAAAAACTCAACAAAACGTCAAATTTACTACTATTTTTTATTTGTAGAATCTACAATTTGAAAATGTCAGGAGAAGGGAATAAACGGCAACGTTTATCGGGTGCACAATATAAAAAAAAACGAATTGAACGAGAAGTAGATTCTGCTAAGCAACGGGTTAGGCTTCTTCAATTTTTAAAACCAAATCAACAAATCGAACATAATTTGTCTGAGAATAACTTAACGCTTCATCCTGAAAATATTAGTAATGACAATACGATTTGTGAGAAAATAATTGATAATGATATCTCAAAAAGTCATATCGATAGTGAGAAAATTATTTGTGATCAAATATGTCTCAAGACCAATTAGTAGGATTAGCCACTCTCTCTATTGAAAGTGAAATTGCTGAAGACTTAGACATGGATGAACTTATACAGAGTTTTGCTTCACTAAAAGCAAGAAAAGTTAATTTTAAATAAAATTAAGTTTGTTTTATTTTATTTTATCAATATTATTAATATAATTATTTTTTATTTTTTAAGATTATGACAAAGGTTTAATTATTTGGAAGGTTAAAAGTGAAAAATATTTTAAAAAGCAATAAATATTTGATTATATTATGAATTCTTAAAATGTAAATATGTGTACCTACCTAATAAATTTATTATCAGTTATATATAACTGTACAAATATGACATTAATATAAAAAATATATAAATATAACCCAATAGTCCCAACACTACTTGTTATTTCTTTAAAATAAAAAAATAAAAATATTTTTCATGTAGGTACTTATGTTACATAAAAAATAGGGGGAGGGGCTAAGTTTAAATTAGAGCTCAAATTTTTTTTAGAGGCGGCAAAATTAGGTTTTGCCTAGTGCACTATTTTTGCTTGAGCCGGCCCTGATTGGACTCAAAATCAAAATGTTTAGTTTTTATACGCACCATAATCATATAGGTATACAGATGCAATTTAATGTACCACGTGTCAAATTTTCATTTCATAAAAACACCAAAAAAACTGGCCTAAAAAAACGCCTTATTCATGCCCTAAAAAATGCACATCGAAAATGCATTTTAAATTTATTTAATCAACACAAGTTTTGAACCAAAAAAATATTATTTATTAAAAATAATAACGTTTTGCAGGACTGTACAATTTCAGTCTTCGTTACGTTGGTTCTTAAACTAAAAAAAAAAATATTCTTATTTAATTTTCCGTCGCCACTCCTAATGAATATTTTTACGTCGTACAAATTCATTCAAAAAATAAAGATTAATAATATTCAATTAGTTAAAATGTAAAAACCTTGTTATTTTCGTAAAGTTACTATTTTAAGTAAAAATCTTAAAAAGAAATTTAAAAAAAGGGATTTTAGTATTAAATGCTTTGAAAAATTAAAAATTAAAACTTCTTGTGTTGATTTAAAATACACGAAACACATACGTTAAAAAACAACAGCATCGGGTAACTAGGTTTGAAAAATTAAGCAAGCGCATCGAAATCTCAGTCCTATAGTAATTAATAAAAATATAAATTAATAGTTTTTAAAATTATGTTTTAATCATAAATGGTTAAATTATGTGTTCTTTCTGCTACCTCTAGTATTCTATCAGCTATAGGTGCTTTTTAATGTCCATTTAGTAAAAAATATACATATTATATAATCTATATTAGTATATTACACGTACAATAATAAAATAAGCTGATAATATACCTCATAGCACACGAAAATATCGAATAGGGATTTGAACGATCCGAATTGTTGCGAGTAGGTACGGCGAATGTAAAAGTTAATTGAATATTTATTTTGAATAAACATATAAATCACCCAGGCGTTTTAATTTTCTTAAACAACAACAGAAAAAGTCAAAGTGTGATAAATGTGTATCGTTTTGTACGCCCGACCACGGCGATGAACGATTATAATATATTGTTGTTTCTTGTTCCGGTTGCCGGAACAGGAGTTTTTTTACGATAAAGGGCGTGTGACGTGATAACAAAATATCTGTCGTCTATATAATATTATGATATTATACACGCGCTAACTCAACTGCATCGAATTTAAGAAACGTTCGAGAAAGATAATCTATATGAAAGTCAACGGTATAAACTATATAAACTCCGAATTTGCATAAGCTTTTATAATTTGATTCATTACACCCATCATATAGATTGTATTTTTTTCCGAACCTAGAGAGTGTGAAGAACGAGATGCAGTCGGTTTATTCGAGGCACCGGCCGGAAGTACCGATTTTCCACCCGCATAAACTGATTAAACCAAGATGAGCAATATTTTCTAGAAAGTCATCGAATAATATAATACAACATTTATTCCTTATTCGTTTTCAATAATAATATATTGGAAGCAGAAAAATTGAACTAGGTATTTGATGCGTCAGTCGTCACCGCAATTTTAAAAACAAATTTTTATGATTATCATAATTTTATATCAAATTATTAGTGAATTAAATCACCTATTCGCAAATTCGTTTGCAAAACGATATTTTTTTAAACACTGAGTGCGGAGGACGAGTAGAAAAATATTAATGAAATATTACAGGCTGAGAAGAGGAATAGTAATATTGTTTGATGGGGTGTATCATGGGACTCGTGTGGATTAATAATATTATTTTGTGCCGCTGTTAAATGACTACATAGTACATACAGTGACTACAGAGTACCTACCAAATGTCCACTGTTTTACGTTGCTTGCAGTGTCGTTTTGTTTTTTAAAATCCCTAAACAATAACGTAATATCGCGAGTCGAGTCAAGCGAATTGTTTTTGAGCGTTATCGAATGTTGTATCGTATATTATTATGACGTACGTTTTCTACATGGCATATAATATAATATTTTATGTGACTCGTAATATACGAGCGTGGGTAAAAAAATAATATGACGATCGATCGAATGACGGAGGCGATGGTGGGGTGTGCGTTTCGGTAGTGATCATCGACGTGATATATTGAAACAATTATTATTATTATTATTATTATCATCGGCGTACACCTGCAGCTGTGTTATAATACAGGTGTCAGATTTTCGATTTTTCCGGTAACCGTTATCGCGGGGTGGTCGTGGTTTGCAAGGATACCGCTTCAAGCCTTCAACGGTCCGAGCTGCAATGCAATTCAGAATAATATTTTGACATTTTTCGGCGGCGCTATTGATACCAGTAAAACAATAATACGAATGGGTAGAAAATATTATTAATATCTTTTTTTCTATAACGGGCCGACGTCGGTTGTACGCGCGTGCTTTACGTATATACCTACGGAAACCAACGCAATACCATCGCTATAGGTACGTCCTATTGTTTCGCTGAAACCCTCGAGTAAAATCATTCGACACAATAGTGCATTGTGCATTGTACTTGGGGGTGTCCCTAAGATTCGCCCCGCACCCACACACACAACGCACGATAACCCTAATTAAAAAATAACCGAAGGTTAAATCCTTTATCGCGAAATTCACCGCAAGTCGCGACTCGCGAGATTACACTCGAACGGGGTAGGTTTTGCGTTTTTGTGTGGAGTACTTATTGTATTATATATGATATGGATGATATTATATATATATACGTATATCATATTATTTGTATTATTAAATTATAATGCGACTCCCCGCGCGTCTGTACGCCTGTATTAAGCTCACATATGAAATGGGGGTGTTTCGGCAATCCCCAGATATTTTTGGATTTTTTTTTATATTGCCATCATTACCCAAATATTATGAGGCACCTAGTCAATATATAGGTAGATTTAACTGTGGATTTTTACTCTTTATCATACTCAAATGAGTATGATAAAACATTTCCGTGTTACGAGAAAAACCATTATTGCGATTGTATGATGATAATTTTTTTGATATGAAACGTGGTATATTATTTGTTTACAGTCATTATAGTAATAGTTTTCATAATCATTTGATTTTCAAAAAGTTAAAACAACTCCCTCTCCTCTGAAACTTTTTTCCGGTGTACGGTTATATCGGTATGTAGAATTGATGACCAGCTGTTGTAGTGGGTGTGAGTGTGATTTACGGCCTATAATCGCCGACATTCGTATTTAATTGAGACGTCGTATTGTAGTAGGTACATATAGTGTTGACACGAAGTGGAATTAGGTCCGTCTATAATATTTTGAGTCATCGACTTTTGGCCGGTGGGTAAGCTCTCGTGCGAAACGTACGGCCGTCATCGTGGTATCCATAATATAATATATACCTGTAGACTCGATAATCGCAATAAAGAAACCCAGCTGCAAGGGCAGACGACGCGGACGTGTGTAATCATTATCATTATTTAGAAAATAAAAACGCCATTAATCATCGATGCGCGTAATAGATCTTTCGGGGACTTGTTATCGTTCTTCACACTTAACCAATTTCTTCTTTTGTTCCCGTTCGCCGCCCGGTCGAAATGGGCATTTTATTGATGAAAATTGCCAATTTAATGGGGTTTTATTTTCTCTTTAAGGATTATTTTCGTGACAGTGAACGATGATGATAAATTGATTGTTGTACGTTGCGCTCTATTTACGCGGCTCGTGTAAACATATTTCTTTTGAAGTCGTTTGTTTTATACAACAGATTATCGATAAATAAAGGAATACAATAACTGTACGTTTCAAACTCTATGTTATTATTATGGTTCGCGCGATGTTCTGCTTGTACGTATTTGGATTAGTGAAAAGTTTTGAACTTAAAGTTCAGTCGGGTATAAAATTAAAAAAAAAAAAATTATAAGATATCGAGGAAATAGTCCAACAATGGATTGTAATGACTTATCTTTCAACCATAGAAATATTGTGTTAAGAGACCGCGTCCAAATCCCAGGATAAATAGGATTAGACCGGCCAAAAAAAAAATATCTGATCCAAGATATTTACTGATAGGAGAAATGTTCGAGCATAATAAAAAAATAAACGATAGAATACCGAAAGGCGGGATGATGATAGTTTGGTCGTAGAGGATAAAAGAAATTGAGGAAATGCCAGGAATAGAAAAAATACCAGAGGATAAATTTAGAGAAATATTTGTGAGCAATCCAAAAATGTTCTCCCCACGGGGTCGTTATTTATCGTAATGGTACACTTTATTATGTACATTATAATATATTATTGTATCAAGTATTACTAGTACATTAATACATTATACTTCTATATCTTAGTTATATTATTCTGCTTTAAATTTATTTATTTTTTGGCGTTTTCTTAAATCATATTTACATTAATTCGTAATCTACTTAATTTATCTGTTCAATTAATGAAAAATAATTAAATTAATCAATGGTTCTATAATGCTGGTAAGTACGAATAAAATCATTTAATTGAAACAAAATTCAAATAAAAAATAAGTATTTTGCAGGATTATTTATCTTATAGCTTGTGCATTTTTAAGATATTTTTTTAACAAAGTATGACTAAGGGTCATTTTTACCTTAATCTTTTCAAGTACCTATGCACAAGCCATGTTGGCTTATAATACGAACAATGTTAGCCGTTGTCGTTGGTTTCTGTAATTTTATAATAATAATTGTTACATAATATAAAACAAAACATTGATCAGAACGTAAAAATAAAATGTATTTTTTTATTTATCATTGCGGGTTTTTTCAAAAATTACTTTCAACCAAAACAGATATAAAACAACATTTACATAATAGTTATCAGTGTTCATTATAAGAAATCGTCCATGCTCGAGGATAGAGTCGTGTCAGTGTCTTCTGCCGAAGATATGGAACCGGGATAACGTCCTGGTCCCGAAATTTTACATCACAGCTCAATGGTTTCCGGGCCTTTCCACGTTACTCCCGATCGCACCATATTGTAGAACTTTATCACGCTTAATAGACTCAACACCTGTTCGAAAAAAAAATAAAAATATTTATATAGGTATACAATATATAGGTATCTAGGTTATGTAAATGCCAATTGAAAAGTCAAGTTTAAATAAAAACGTTTTTTTCGTTAAAATGGATTTTCCAAATAAAATGTTGTGCATAATTTTATCGCGTCGACGAATAAAATACCTACGGTATAAATTAAAAATATTTGTCTGTATAATCGGAGCATAATATTTATAGCATTAGTAAAATTCTTATGACAGATTAATGCGTATGCAACGTTCAATATTATAACAGGTTATAGGTACTGTGTTTTGGTATATTTTACTAAAATATAATAAATACATGGTTTTGTATTATTTTTCAGTCACTTGTTCCGGAAAATCATCTATGGAGCAATATACATATGAAATCACGTTATTGGGCAACTGACGAGATTGATTAAAATTAGACGAAAAATTAGCGATTTGTATTTTTCGAAAACATTTTACGAATCTTCGCCCTTCGGCCATTAACATTGAATTTATTTTCGTTTACTCGATAAAAATGTACAGACTAACTTTTATCGACCAATACAGCGTATTAGAGAGACGATACATTTTTTATGAACATTTTTGCAAACGATATTACATCAATTTATTAGATAGCTTCGTCAGTTGACAATGACACTACCAAGAACAATAAACGCGTACGTCAATTATTTTTCAAAAAAAAAAAAAAAGAGAGAGAGCTTAAATCAAACACCAGGTGTCAGAGGAGTTTTTATGCCGGTTTTGACTCGGCCCATTTATTTATGGTTTTCTAAATCTCCCATAAGTGTGTTTTCAATGTTACTGAGAATATTAAATGAACTATGAATTCTCTTGGGAATTACTGCTATATTAAACTATCATTTGTCGATCAGTGGGTTTAATTTTTATTTTTGAAATTATTTTCAATTCATGAAAATGTATCCCTTAAGCGAATAATATTTTATCGCTGGCTGTCAATATTGTACTATGCATATTTTTGTCGTACCGTTGATAATATTTTATTTTGGCGTTGTTCATGACTTGGCATATTAAATCGAACACTGGAGACGGAGGGGCGTGTCTGTATGTGTGTAGGTAGGTACGTGTGTATCAAAAGCTACATAAATCCCGCATCACGGCAAAGACTGTGCGTATGGAGTAAAGGATTTTACTACGTGTTTATTAAAACGAGTCACCCTTACTACGAAATGTTTTGTTGACACACAAATTAAAGCGAAGAAGTCAAGTTGATTTATTGCATCGACCAAAAATGTTGTAAAAAAAATATTAAAAGTTTTTGCTTTGGAGAGATGGTTTTTTTTTTGTTAAACTGTAATTAGTTTTTAATTCTTTTATGTTTTTAGCGAATTTTCAGATTATTAGTGGAACTTAAAGCACGTCAAAGACATTTAATTATAACGTATAGACACTTAGTATATTGCTATCCTATATTCTGCACTGGAAGCGGTAGTCGCCGAATGACCGTCAGTCCGATTTCTACCTCGGCGACTTCGCTTTTTTGGGTACTATATGTACATGTATAATAGGTATATTATAGATAATATCTTTAACGCCTCAAACACGAATGGAAAGGCTGACACACAGTCGACCGTATCAACGTAGAGCAGCGTATAATATGTAATAGAGTTTCAGCATTATCATTTTATCCAGGCTGATTTATAAAGCCCGTTATCTTGATGATGGTATTTATAATATGGCTCTACTATATGTTTTACACACACACACACACACACACACACACACACACACACACACACACACACACACACACACACACACACACACACACACACACACACACACACACACACACACACACACACACGTCAAAACTCTGGTGTATAGATTGCATAAATATTACCACGGGTGTAAAATGACGAAGAATCGTAATTTCAACACTCGGGTCGAATGCGGGTGATGGAAAAAGGTTAAGTGGTTTGATTTTGTAATAACGATTTCGATTCGAGTTAAAAAAAAAAAAAAAACATTTCAATGTTTCAATTTTCTATGTATGTGTTTTTCATTATGTTGGAGGTAAGCATATTTTTTTATAAGTACCTACTATATTTGTGCAGTGTCAGTAGAGAAGACTCAAGTATGTGTTTGTACTGTACAATTTTATAATCACGTAATATAAATTGATCTCACTCGATTTTGTGGTTAATTTAAAAATGCTCTTTTTATCATACATAATACAGGTATAATATTTGTGTGCTTATTTATTTAAGAATTATAATGTGGAATTATATCTCAAAATACTTTAAATAATAATTGAATAATTTTACTACCCGTTCCGTAACAGCTAATCAATTAGGATTATTAATGGGTTCGTATTCATTATTACGTGCATAGTGCACACAATTATACTCAGTTTTTGTTATTAATCCAAGTATTATTCTTTGCACATTTAAGTTATAAAAAACAAAAATATATTATTCAAATGGTCTTTATTTTTTGACGTTAAATATTAAAGATATGTACTTATGCTTATGGTGAAAACTATTTTACTGACGTTTGAATTATTTCGAGAATCATTCTTTTAGTATTCAGCAAAAATAACGTTCTTTTGTGAAGGTATATTTATCAAATTTAAGTAGGAAAATTTATGTTGACATGCAAACCGAATGAGTGCAGCTTTCGTACATTTTCTTGTTCAATATTTTACTTAGTTCACGCTTTGTCATAATTTACGAACAATAAACTATAAAGCCTACGCTGTTGTTGCGTAACTGAAGTACAACTTCCATTTGTTTACGTCTGAATGATCGAAGAAAATTTATAAAAAAAAAAAACAAAACAATGAGGTATTACCAATAACTTTTAGCATCCTCGTTTTGTGTATACACGAAGAATAAAACATCGTACGCAAAAATGCACTTGAAGGTAAAATAAAAACTTGTCTAATTACACGGGGAATAATAATAAAAACAAACAAAAAAAAAAAAAACGATTTTGTAGAACTTAAAATAATCCACGAAATCCTTTCCATTTTCCGACCCTACTCGCGATTTTGAAAAGCTGCGTTCTGTGTCTTACGACGAGAAGTATTTAATTAACGACGTACATATACTTTTTTTCTACTTCTATAGCAAAACTTTGTTATTGTTTTACCAAATGGGATTAATGCTCGCTGTTTACGTTATTCAATGTAGGCCAAGAGATGCCGACGAAATTTTCGTTGCACGTACAAGTTCGTTAAGGAAAACAATTCCAGCCGGATCGTAACGACTGCATTGTGGTTAAAAACCGTCGTAATTGTGCACATGACTCTACGAAAAGGTCATAGGTAACCATTATTATTATTATAAACTAATGAGCCAATACTGAAACGCGAATGATGAAAACGGTCGGAGATTACTAAATACTATGATGTTGTACAATTTATAGGAACCGTATGGAATAATAAAATAGCTAAAAGAAATTGGAAAGGTTGAGAAAATAATAAAAAACAATCGAAAGACCTCAGCGAGCACGCTGCAGTGAGACGAATCCCCGTTCGGCTTATCCGCAGCAAAACACTTTTATAAAAAAAATAATATTACACAGATATACTGTAACACTTAACGTGTGTGTGTGGGCGATAGGTACTAGGCAATAATATTGTAAAAACCGTTATAGTGAACGGTTGTCACTAAGCTATAGGTTAAGTAGTACATTATACGCTATATACATAACGTATTGTAATGATAATAATATGCAATAATGATAAGCACACAGATCCGTGTGCTGCACATATCTAGGATTTATTAAAGAGGGTTGTCACTAAAATCTATGTACCTAAAATATTATTACAGGGTACCTATATAACAAGAAGACCTGCAGACAAAATAAATAATTTTTTTTTTAATCAATATTTTTAATTTTTTGTATAAATATATAATTTATTGACTGTTGCATTAGGTGCACGTATATAATATAACATTTTTATTTTTATTTTTTAAAATTGAAAAAAAAAAATTCTGATTAAAATTTTATTTGAAAAATTCAAAATAGCCAATTTGTAAATCTGAATTATAGAAAAATGTTGATGGTGAAAACATTTATCTAAGAAAAACGGTTTATTTCTTATGATTTTTTTAAACAATAATATTTTGTGCCTCGTTTGTTTGAAAAGTAAATAATAATTCAAAAAAAAATATTTTGTTTTTAACATGTAGATACCTATAACCATTTTAAAAATTCTCATGAGATTTCAAAAAATAAAAAATAAATAAACTATACACTACAGCGCACAATATAACACAAGAGTATTATAATATAGTGTCACAATGCATATAAAGAAAAATAAAAAATAAAATTTAGATCATAAGTTATTTTATTTGTCAGGTCTTCGTGTTATACTCTCCATATTATTGTACAAATTAAATTATGGTTATTGGTTATAAATTATCTAATAAAGATAATATTGGCCGATCAAAGCATTTACCTATTATACTAACTAATACTGCACGGCGTTGCTCGTGACAAATTAAATTTCCGTGGTTTTACCCCTTTTTAAACTCCGTTAAAATATGTCAACTGCACAGATTTTTATAACAGTAATTAATAGGTGGTTTTGACCAAATATATAAACTACAGGTCTTAAACTATATCCAATATTATAATAACTATTTTATTTTCTATAATAAATATGAAGCCTATACAAACAACATAATAATATTCGTTTTTCACGAGCCAACAAATCCCTGCGTGAGCCCCTCTTTAAAATGTAATATTAAAAAAATTTGCTTCGAGGTACACAATACACATCCTCGGGTATGGGATTATCTATGTACCTAATTTCAAAACCACGAACGAGATGGATTTTGCTGTGTGGAACACTTACACACACATACACTCACACCTATTCAAGTAATATAATATAATAATATATAATATATTATGAAAAAAATAATAGTCATATTTTAGAGTTTGAGTGGAGCGATGAATGTATTGATTTTACAATGATTTATGTTCATTTTATTTTTATTTGTTTTTTGTGTTTATACTTTGTATAGGTACATGAAAAGTTTAGTTGAAAAAACTTCAATTTTATTCTTTGAGAGTGGTTACTGATGGAAAATTGGACGTAAATGGTATTTTGAAGAGGTCAAAATTTAAAATTCCCAGTACTTTTATTAATAATGAGGGGTAAAAAGGAAAAATGTGAATTTTCAATAGTTTTTGACAATACCAATATTGTTTTTTTGGTGTAGCTCAAAACTGAATACCTGTTGATATTTGACAGTTTCCCGAAATGTTTATACTACATAAATTAGCATTTTTCTGTACATGAAAAACTATTAAAAATAATTGACTCATTTTTATTAATAGATATTTTCAATTTTCAAGCTGTTTAGTTATTTTTCTATGACAATTTTCCGTTGGGTCAAAAAGCTTGAATAGGTATACAATGTTTCTCATAACTTGTTATTATAGAAATCTAAAAGTATTAAAAATACATGTTTACTATGTGCCTATGCATAGTTCAGTTCTTTTTTATAAGCTTAAAGTTGACAAAATTCGTCAAAATTGTCAAATTATTTTTGTAGTTAAATATTTATAAAATGTTGAATTTTCATAGCTAAGGACTGAAAATGTAAAACAAGATATCTCATAATTAGTTCATAGATATTTTAACTAAAATACTATATTCAAACACAGTTTTTTTCTTGTAATTTAAAATTAAAATATTGTTCGTGGTACTTGAATCATTGAACGTATATTATTATATTTTACACACACAATGACATTTTGGAATTCCATGTTTTTAGCAAAAATTAAATCAACCTTCTGTATTTGTATGATTCCTATTTGTAAAATAATTAACTTTAATAGCAATATAAATATATATCATGTAATATTATATAGACTGACAGACCTGTCTTCGCTCAGAATCGTGGTTCTAGGTACCTGGTACCTATATATAATTATATCATAACATTGAATTCAAATTTGACACATCCATTACAGTCACCCACACGATTTCTAACGGCTAATGCACAGCTAATGTACCCACTTGATATGATAAATATATAGTTTTTATTCCGGTTACAAGAAATATAAATAGTACAAATAATAAATATAGCGAAACATTATTAGAAATTGCTCTACACTGAGGTAAAACATCGTGTCGTAGAGCCAGGGTACTCATCTTTAAGAACAAAAAATAATAGAGAAAAATAATGATAACAAGGAAACCAAAACAGTTTTTAGATTAAAATAATATAGCAAAAAAAAATAATAATAATAATAATAATAATAATTGAGTGATTTAGTAATATGTACATAATAACTTCATAGACACTTAGAATTGTTGTCCTTGCCCTTATTGGTACTCGATTACAAAATAATTTAGGTGTGCACAACGCGTCCTGGGGAGGGGGGGGGTTGTCACATCTCTCACGGCCACCCTTGTATAATTGCGCCACTGCTAGGCACCGATTTACGGCGCCGGGCACCGATTAGAAATTTAGCCGGTTTGATTAATAGCCGAGTCTGGTGTAGACGTCACGACGTTTGCCGCCGTTTAACTCGAATACCGGGCAAGTTAAATCTGACGCATTTTAATCGACTATATAAGTAGTATGAAAAAGGGGATTCAGACCGCTGACCCTCCTGACCACTGGCCCTCCTGACCGCTGACCCTCCTGACCGCTGACCCTCCTGACCACTGCCCCTCCTGACCGCTGACCACCGGCGGCACATCGCTCACGTGTGCGACATGTATTTCCCCCACCACCCTTCTCCCTGCCAACATGGTCAGCCGCCGCCGCTCAGTCGATACCACTGCTGCCGCCGCCACCGCTACTTACCGCCCGGCCTAAGATCACCCGCCACCACACCTCATCTACTCGCGTCCCTTAGATCGTGCCGCCGTCACAACACCTCTGATCCATTATATACGTATATACAGTACGCGCACACTAAACACACATCATATATATATATTACCTAATTCCCTATATACATAATTGTAACTGGGTGGTCAAAGATTTTGCATGGAATTGTTTATTAAGCATAACCGTTACCACTTATATATATAGCTATTTTTTGCTTGGTTTTATTATCCAGAATTCTCATACTTAAAATCCCTTCCATTTCAAATTGAATTAAAATAATGATACATTATCTTATTAAATCAGTATGCACATACGTTTTTACAAAAAAGGTACACCGGAGTAACACGAGTTATTTAATATTTACAATGTATTCATTAACAGCAGTGTTTTGTTATTATTTTATAAATATACTACGATTCAACCGTCGAAATTACGAAAATGAATTTGAGATACCATTTTTATTTGTACCGTAAGTTTTATGTTATTTTTATTATCATTATTATTATTTCATTTACCATATTTGGTGTTTAGTGTTTTACCACAAGTTAGACCTCTACCAACAGATTTGGACGAAGTTTTCAGAATGATAGATGAAATAATGTAAGTTTAATAAAGTGATTAATATTATTATTTTCTAACATGAAAAAAAATATATATTAGTTATAGTAGTGACGACGAAGAAATGCCAGAGGAGTTTTCATCTGGTGAAGAAATGTCAACAACGTTTTCGCCGGATATTTTATCTGACGAAGATTTATAATTACCTATATAACATATGTTTCTAATGTAAAAAATTATAGATTAATAAATAATTGTCAAGAGTTTTTATTATTATGAATTTTTATTTTACAAATATATATTAGGTACTATATTCAATACAAGCTTCTAATAGCATTTCGTCACCTTCTGCAAAGTCTTCACCCCAAATATATTTTTCTAATGCTTTAAGACATATATCGTCAGCTTCTTCACCGCCCCAAAAGTTGACTTGATTTGGTTTATCTATCATAGTAAATATTTTATACAAAATTAACAAAATAATAAAATGAACATACCATTTGTTCGGTGTATACAATCTTTAGATATATGCTCGTCAACATCGTTTCTAGTCTATAACAGTAAAATATAACGTCGGTAAGGTAAGTGCTACAATATTAAACAATATTATGTCATACTAACTTCGTCTACTGAAATATTTTCTTGTGGGCTGAGTAAATTATTGTAATAAACCCGTCTCGGTGTATTTGATAGCTACAAAATTTATCATTTTTAATATATATATATATTATATGTAATTAAACTTACCATTTCATCCAACTCTCCATTCATTAAAAATTCAATAAAGCCTTTTGAGATGTCCTGTGTATTGATGGTAGATTCTTGGCTGTTGTTGTACGACATTTTTATAAAAATTATAAAACTATAAAATAATTGTTTTAAGCAAGAGCGTTCAGAAATGCACTAACAGTGCACTGAGATTTAGCTTAGGTATTATCATGTTTAAGAGAAAGAAATTACATCGTCATACGGGGGGTATAAAATTGCTACCACAGCATAAATCTTGATATGTATACAAAAAAAAAAAAAACTATTATTTGACTTGACCATTGTCATATGCGTTATTAACGATCAGACAGTCTTTAAATGCGAACAGTGCCTTTGTACTTTCTCACGGTTGTACACGTATATATTTCGTTTGCGAACTAAGACATTAAAATATTGTATCGAGTTTTTATTTAACTGCTTATATTCTGTTCAACATTATTCACATCTAACTCAGTGTGTTTAATTTTTATTCGTTTTTATTTTTTATTGTGCTATTTACCCTATATAATTTTAAAAATGTTTAAATGCGGGCAGTGTCTATCCACGTTTACAGCTAAACGCAATTTGTCTGCTCACCAAAGAAATCACGATGGCGTTCGTTTCCCATGCACTATCTGCGCGTCGACATTAAGCTACAAGACGCATCTCAATAGACATTTAAAAAATGTGCATGGTATGTATATTTAATTCAATATTTATTTTTTAAATCAATATTTATTTTATAAGGTGTTGCACGCGCTCGACCACAACGAGGTGTAATTGAGGTCGCCCCGAATATTGTAGTACCAGACCTAGCTGCAGGTCCATCAAATCAGAATGTTAATAATAGGCTGAACGAATATTTTAACGATGGTAATGATGAAATGCTCGCGGGAGTGCTTGAAAATTACCAAGATGATACAGGTTAGTTTAATTTTATTAATTGGGTCGAATGAAAATTAATGTTTATTTCAATATTTATTTTATAAGCTGTTGCACGCGCTCGACCACAACGTCTTGCAACCGAAGTGGTTCCAGACCTATCAGCATGTCCATCATATCAGAATGTTAATAATAGGCTGCACGAATATTTTAATGATGGGTATGATGAAATGTTAGCGGAAGTGTCTGAAAATTATCAAAGTAAGATTTTACAATATTAAAGTTAGAACTTTATCTATATCTAATATATTTTTATTTCCAAGGCTCTGTTCCGGCTCATCGTCAACCAGTTACACCTATCGTTGTACAACCAGAACGACAAAGTGTTATACAGTTCGCACCTTCGTCTACTCCACATGGTTATATTCAGATTGCTCCTCAAATATTTGTCCCCGACGCCCCGGCCGGTGGATCAAACACGGCTTTCAACAATTCACCATCCGATAACGATATTCGCATGATTGATGAAACTCAGGACTTGGATGATAATATTACAGGTTAGTTTTATTTATCCATCGCGAATTAGTTCAATTTAAAAGACCCGCTGACTCTATTTTTATCTATTTTTTAAAGATTACATTACGGCTGATAAGGGCAAACGTGTTTCCGCCGCAAATACTATGTCAGATGCTAGGGCAAAAAAGGCACGCATGAGTCTAGTGCAGTCCTCCGGTTTCGTTGAGATTTCGTCCTCATCAAGCAGAAAAATAGTTTGGTACTATGCCAAAAATATTAATAATTCAGTAATTTATACCGAGTTTCTCCGATCGCTCGAGCCCGAGCTAAATCAAATATTAAAAACACGCGTTCAGCAAGGGGCGATTAAATTTAATCTTAAGCTCGAGGCAACATACAACCGGCCCAACGTACCAAACTCGTCGGAGAACCGGGCATTCCAGACTTCAGCGGTAGAACTTTTTTGGGATAGTGACATTAGTACGATCATTGAGAGGGCTTATATAAAGTTGTTGAAAGAGGAGGAGGAATATAAATCGCGTGGAAGTGGATTTACTTTAGAAAGTATAGATGGGTTATTGTTAAGTATATACAAATATACACCGATGGGTGGCTCGTCGTATATCGTGTTGCCGGCATATATCGATAGGAAACGGGCCACCATCAACCCACAAAACACAGACCAGGAATGTTTCAAGTGGGCTATATTAGCGAAGCATGTGGCAGAGAATTTATCGGAAAAATATAAATATTGTGTCGGTAAAAATTATAGACAACATGAAGGAAAATATAATTTTGATGGTATTACCTTCCCGACACCTCTGTCAGATATAGCCAAATTTGAAAAAAATAACTCGACTGTCTCTGTGAATGTGTATGGGTTGGACAAAAAGTTCCAGCCACCGCGTAAATATCCAACGTACGAGGTGTACCCGCTACGTGTCGTTGATGAAGAGAAAGCCAACCACTTTGATCTGTTGTTGGTAGCAGACGAAAGCGGGTCGCACTACATCTACATCTCGAATTTTTCCCGCCTTATACGCTCTCAAAAGACTGGACATAAAGAGAGTGTCGTATTTTGCAAAAGGTGCTTTACCAGCTTTGACAATCAAAGATCTAAATATAAATTGAATGGGCCTGAGGCGTTAACTCAGCATAAGCTTATATGCGGTGCACATAAGCCAATATTACCGGTGATGCCTAAAGAAGGCGAGTGTCTGCAATTTGAAGCATGGAGAAACACTCAGAGACATCCTATTGTAATATATGCAGATTTTGAAACTATACTTATGAAGACGGGTGAGAAGAAGGTGGGAAATACAAAAATAATGCACAGACATGAAGCGATGAGCTATGGACTCATTGTGAAGGCGAGCAATGACGTACCGACAGAGCTATTAGCGATACACGAGATACCAACGGAACCGATATTATATCGAGGAAGTGAGAGTCAGCCTGATGTGGCGAGACATTTTGTCGAAACCGTGTCTGAAATAGCATTAAAGATAGAGAAATTATTGAAGACGAATATTCCGATAAATATGTCCGCAGACGACATACAAGTGCATGAAGCAGCGACGCGCTGCAATCTATGCAAAATCGAATTTACCCCACCTTCAGAGGTTCTACATCGTAAGACAGCTGACCATTGTCATCTCACAGGAAAATACCGTCAAGCTCTCTGCAATGTATGCAACCAAAAACTTCAAACACCCGTTTTTGTACCGTGCTACTTCCATAACTTGTCCAACTATGACTCACACCTGATAGTCACAGAACTTGGTTATGACACCCAGACTATTAGAGTAATACCAAACACTGAGGAAAAATACATATCATTCTCTAAATATGTGTCAAGTAAATTCCAAATCCGTTTCATAGACACTTTTAGATTCATGGCATCAGGACTATCAACTCTAGCTAAAAATCTTGTAACACCAGGTCTGGAGAACTTCCGTGAGACCGCTAAAGTTTTTAATAAAGTCGATATGCCGCTCGTGACTCGGAAGGGAGTGTACCCGTACGAGTACACAGATAGTTGGAGCAGGTTGAATGAAGAGAGACTACCGAGGAAGAGAGACTTTTATAGCACCTTAAACGAGTCGGGAATAAAAGAGGGGGAATACACGCATGCAAAGGAGGTCTGGGACCACTTCGGTTGCAAGACGTTGGGCGAGTACAGTGATCTGTACTTGAAAATCGACGTGTTGCTGCTAGCGGACGTCTTTGAAAATTTTCGTGATGTATGCATAAAAACATACAACTTGGACGCGGCGTATTATTTTACTGCACCAGGATTGAGTTTTGACGCGATGTTGAAGTTTACCGGGAAAAAGTTGGAGCTGTTGAGTGATTACGATATGTTATTAATGTATGAGAATGGTTAGTATATCAATATAATTAAAAAAAAAAAAATGCATGCATAATAATAATAATCTTATATATTTTTCATAGGTATTCGTGGTGGATTAGTGCAGGCAAGCATGAGACATGCCAAAGCGAATAATATAAATACCCCGGACTATGACGAAACTAAGGAGAAATCGTGGTTGATATACCAGGACTGTAAGTATATTTTTTTAATATCTGTATTATATTTCATTACTTATAATTTTTTTTAAACTTTACAGGTAATAATCTCTATGGCTGGGCTATGTGTCAGTATATGCCATACGGTGACTTCAATTGGGTTGAACCGTCTCTTAACGGATTAGCTTATTTGAATGATACATCAGACAAAGGGCGAGTATACGAAGTTGATGTCTCATACCCGCAAAAATTACACGATAAGCACAACGATCTACCATTCTTGCCACAAAACGGTATACCACGCGGGTCGAAGGTGAAAAAAATGATGGCTACGTTTCAGCAGAAGAAAAATTATATTATACATTACCGGAACCTACAGCAGGCAATTAAGAATGGGTTGAAAGTGGAAAAGGTAAATATTTTTATTTTACAAGATTTAAATTAAATTAAATTTTTTTTAACATTATATCTTAATTTATAGGTGCATAGAGTTTTAGAATTTAGCCAGTCTGCATGGTTGGCGGATTACATTAACTTAAACACAGATATGAGGAAGAAGGCACAGAACGACTTTGAGAAAGACTATTTTAAATTAATGAATAATGCAGTATTTGGTATGTTACTTTACTTAATCCAATTTAACTATTTTACCAACAGTTTCTTTTTTCAGGGAAGACTATGCAATCGAAAAGGAAGGAAATGAAGATGGAGTTGGTGTCGTGTGAGAGACGATTACAAAAACTTATTAATAAGACGACATTTAAACATGCTACCAACTATAGAGAAAACCTGAACGCGGTGGCGTTGGAAAACAAAATAATCAAATTTGATAAGCCTATATATATTGGTAAATATACTTTAAATTTTCTATTTTACATTTATTAACATATTTTGTATAGGATTTTCTGTACTTGACATTTCCAAGACGATGATGTACGATTATCACTACAATGTAATGCAGAAGCACTATGGTGATAATATCAAACTTATGTATACTGATACTGGTGAACATATTAAAAAACTAATTTCAAGTATATAATATATTAATTTAACATTATTTTTCTAGATTCGTTGATATACCATATTAAAACTGAAGATTTTTACAAAGACTTGATTGAGAATCCCAACTTGATGGATAGATTAGACACGGCGGACTTGCCTCCTATCCATCCGTGCTACACTACAGCTAGGAAGAAGGTGCCCGGGTTTTTCTCTGATGAAGCAAAAGGACATATAATAACAGAGTTTTGTGCACTACGTGCAAAATCATACGCGTACAACATATATACAGGAGAAGAGGATGTGGTGAGAGAGCAGATCAAGGCGAAGGGTGTAAAACAGCATGTGGTTAAAAACCATATGACGTTGGAGGATCATGTTAAGTGTTTGTTCGGAGATGAAAGTCTCGACAAATATACAAAAAATGTCTCCATACGCTCATTTAAACACCAACTAATGACAATCAAAACAAAAAAATTGACATACAACAACTATGATGACAAAAGAGTGGTGTTAGATGATAAAATTCATACACTGGCTCACGGTCATTATAGTTTAGAGTAAGTTTTTAAATTATTTTATATTTTTCAAATTATTTTACTTATATTTATAATTTTATAGGGAAGACGAACTTGAATGGCATGATCATGAGTTTCCAGTAGACGTTGCTGGGCGTGAGTGGGAGGAATCGGATAAGGATTTAATGAGACTACTTCTAAGGGAATGCGTGTCTAAATAATTAAATACTATGTATATATATATATTTGTATATTGAAAATATTATCATGTGCGATTATAATGTCTGATGTGATCATAATTTTTTTTATTTTTATAATTTAAACTGTATATAATGTAAACTTATATGTAAATTGTATATAATGTAAAATATAATTTATACAAAGTGAAAATTAAGTTATAATCTTATATTATTAACATACCAATTTTTTAATGCAAATGCTTTATTCAATGTACATACTAGTGGATTGAAATCTTTATGAAAACTACAGCATGGTAGTGATTGTCCAATCAATGAACAAATCCGAGGACACTCGAAGAGTTCCATGTCGTAGACGGTGGCGTGTGGCATAAACTCGATAATGATCCGTTGTTTCTGCAAACCTTTAACGTAAATTCTTTCGAATTTGATCGATTCGAATATTTTATGTATTTCTTCATACTCCAAATCACCATAATCAGGAGACAAACCGTGATGCAGCCGTTGCAGCCAACTATTTACGCTTCGACTTTTTGCATCTTGTTTTAAAGTTGTATTTTTAAATATCCAGTGTTGGTTGTACGATGTCTCGGTGTCTACTATAGACATTTCTTTAATAAACCACTTGTTGTTGACTCCGACAACGCACTGAACGTCCAAGATAGCTGATGACATGATTGCAGATGAATTAATAATTTTATGTACCGAACAGATTCACTTCTGAGCTAGCACTGGAACTATTTTTAATATCATTCTTATTTACCCATGAATTATGAGAATCGTCAAATCCCACCCACTTGACATATATCTGATTCCCCTTCTTTCGTACAATTTTTTCGATTAAATAATCATTAGGATAATTTGTTTTAGATATCTCTTCGTTATAAAAACAACCGGCTATTTGATCATCATTATAATCATGTAACTGATAAGTTGGCGGTATTTTTTTGTTTATTTTTACTATTGTGAATATTTCTGTTGACCAATTGGGTAAAAATCCTTTTGAAAAAACTCCTTTGTGAGTGCTTATTCGAACTTTATCGCCAACACAAAATTTTACTTTTTTATTTGTGATTGCGCGTTGTTTCAAATTCACTAGTGAAGGATTTTCTTCTGCCTGCAATGGTGTCATACCGATCGTTCTATGCCTTGTATTGTTGTAATTATCTATCAGCATGGGTAAAATAGATATCCATTTATGAGAACCTCGAGCAGTAAACTCTCTATACATGTTTGTTTTCAGAGTGCGATTAAACCTTTCAACAAAACAGGCTTTTGTCGTAGAATATGTGCTATACTATTTTATA